>JADRCD010107717.1:0-17105 GCA_019843815.1 Montemys delectorum
TGTGTGTGTGTGTGTGTGTGTGTGTGTGTATGTGTGTGTGAGAGAGAGAGAGAGCAAGAGAACAAGAGAATGATGAAGGTCCTTAAGATGGCCCAATTTTTCAGACAGGAAAATTTAGACCCAAAGAAGTAACAAGCACGGGCCTCATCAGTTGACCCAGGGTCTCTGTGTTGTGTCATCGTGCCTATCATACTGCATGTATTTAACACCACAGTGCCTTTACATGGCTTCCACATTGGTATTTAAATATGTAATGATCATGTTCTATATGCATTTGCAGCACTATCTTTGAACATGCTTCAAGAACATAGGAAATTACCACAAGTTAATTTTCTCTTAGGAGATCGGTGTTATTTTGCTTATTGGCAGAGAATGTGGGGCCCAGACAAAGCAGCTGGCCTATTCATGTCCAAGTCCAAGTGAAATGCTCCAATTCAATTCCAGCCAACTTCCATGCCTCTGACCTTCCTCTGCACCTTGACACACAGATTGTAGCCCATGGTGCGACCCTGCACAGTGGGTCCCAGCTTTTGTGAAATGGACACCATCAGAGACGAAGGTCCTCAGAGTCTCAGACTTCAGAATTATCTTATTACTATGTGGGGTCTAGGAAGCCATCCTCCATATTTATAGATTTCATTAGGACTTAGTAATCAAATCCAGTCTTCCCTCTCCTGAGATCTTAGTCACATCTATAAAGTCACATTTTTGTTTTTCATCAAAAACACAATGATCTTCCCTCCTTTTGCAGGTGTGAGCTGCATTTTGATAACTTAGTGTTCAACACACATCTCTTTAAGTTTGCAAAGCAGACAGGTTAGTGTTACAAAGGCCAGGATCATCTCTTTAACCAGGGAGAGCTAATTTCCAATTGATTTGTATCTATCTATGGAGAAAATGATATGCATAGGAGAGTGCTGATACTTAAAAAAAATCTGTATGCTCAGGTAAAAAATCCATTATAGGTGAATAGTCAGGGATCAGAAGACATTTCGATAGGCATACTATGTCTTTCTAGTTTACGTCTTTAAAGATCATCTTTAAGACCACGTGCTTATACACCTATGGTATAGTAATATCTCCTTTGCACAAAAGATTCCTCTGATTTAGTAACGTCACCTTTGCACAGTTCCAACATACTGTTTTTCCCCACATACATAAAATTGTTTTTTCCGTATGAGACATTAAGCCTTACATATATCAGATAAGTGTTCTACTTCTGAACTGTACCTCTAGCTGTTGGCTTTGAAGTTCTGGCTCAACTTAAACTTTTATCTAGCTCATCGCAGCCTGAAATTCAAGCTTCTACCTGAATAGTAGAGTTATATGTACCATTGTACCCTTATAATACACACATATGCTAAAATTGAATTTATACTGCAAGAATATTTAACATATAATACATTTAATCCATTCCATTTTGTCTACTCCAGGACAAGAATTATCCCTGTCTAGCACATCTGTGCTGTATAAGCTACCAGCCTATTTGTTGTGATGTCACTGTTTTGGTTATTTGATGACCCCTCATGTGGTAACAGTGTAAAAGTACCCCCTTTTCCACTTGATAATAGGCTAATGTGTTCTTTCATACATAGCACTGCATGTAATAACAACAACTAGGTGTAAACATGGTGGCATATGCCTGGAATCTCAGTATTGATCCAATCAAGGGGGATTGGGAGTTCAAAGCCTGTTTTAGCTAAACAGTTTTCAGGACCCTACTCCCCAAACAAGGCTACATGAGATTGCTTCATACAACCACAAACCAACGAGCATCCTAGGAATTATTAATATGCTATAACATTTATGTTGATACACTACAGTAAGCACACATTAGGAATGCTGTAAGATTTGAACACACTGCTCAGAACACTGCACAGCTGAAAACTTAGGAGCTGTTTCTGGAATTTTCCACGTAACTTCTCAGAGAAAGGAAAGCTTCAATCAGCTAAAACCTGGACAAGCGTTTTCTATTCATACGGAGTTATCATCACACACGGTCTGATGCCCCAGTGTGGAGGAGGGGAGGAGAAGAAGGGGTGAATTTGAAGATAGGCATTTACTACTGGTCTCTTGTTTGACAAGGCATTTATGGCAGGAGTGATCACATTCGATTTCTTCCCTTAGCAACATTTCATATTAAGTTTCACTCTGTTGAGAATGATTGTTTCATTTCACAGAAACAGAGGACAAAGCTCCTTCTCACAGAACTCATGAATTAAATGAGCCTTTAGTTTTGATTTTCTTTTCTTAATTGATCTGCTGAAAATACTATTGACTTTTATTTCAATACCCATTGGCAAGGTCTCTAATAGATAAGCTAAACATGTGAAATAACTTCTGACCTGAGTGGAGGAGGTGATTTGGAATTGGTCACTTTCTGAGGAAGGGTAGGCAAGAAGGAAAGGCATTTGTTTGTGTGCACACCTGGGTGTGTGTGTCTGTGCTTGTGTGTGTGTGTGTGTGTGTGCGCTCACCAGTGCATGTGCATATGTATACTTACTATTATTTATCAAAGATGTTTTTCTCACTTCTTTCTTGTGTCCTGTCCACCACAGAGCCTGGGTACACTGGAAGAATCTTTCTTCCCTTAGGGACACTGTGTATGACATTGTGGTCCAGTTGTCTCACAGATAGAGCATTCCATTGCCAGTTCAACCTAAGCCAACAATGATTGGGTGACTGTCCCCAGAATCACTCATATTTAGTGTCTTAGCAAAGCTATTGGATTCTGGTAATTGCAGGGTGTTGGATTTTATGGCAGTTATTCTTAATGAATGACCCGAATAGGCAAGACTTCAAGGTCATGGGTCACTGGAATCTGTTGCCACTGGTTTCTGAGGACAGCTGCTCACTTGGGGAGGGGAGGGGAGGGGATATTCCTCACCCTGACAGCGCATGTGTGCAAGGGAGGGGGAGAAAGAAATAGAGACTCAGGAAAGAGAGGGAGGAGAGCTCTTTGCTTAGGAGTGAGTTGCAGACCAAGACACGCCCTCTACCCTTATCGTCATGGAGGGGTTGTATGCCAAAGAAAGAAATAGTTTTTAACTGTATATCCTTTGACTTATTAAAATAATGTTCAAAAAGTAAAAAGATTGAGGACCTCTTTCTTAACTGTTCCATGTAAACTCTGAGGTGGTGTTGGCGTTGGTGCTGGCGCACGCTATGCTCTATGCTTCCCTGTCAGGTTCTTTGAGATGGATTCCTGAATCTTTCCTGGCAGTGATGCTTAGAGATAAACTCTACAGTGGGCCCCGTGGGCCCCTGCTTATCCCAGACCTCCACCTCTTGCCTCTGTGCCTCTTTCTTGTAGTAGGCCTAGTGGTTTCCCACTCGGGATCACTGTCACCTGCCTCTGAATCAACCCCAGAGATTGTTCTGTGACACAAATGTGAGTAATCCTTCTCCTGAGATTATTTCAGAAAACAAAAAACAAAAACCAAAAAACAAAAACCGGCCTACAATTTAAAAACGTGTAACATGAACTAAAAATAACGAACACATAAAAATCTTCTCTAAATGGAAGTACACACAGCACAATGCGATGGAAGCCGCTTCCCAATCACACACAAAAAAGCTGGGGGGGGGGGGGGTCCTGAGGCTTCGTTTCCACATAGTGGGTCCCTATCGATTTCTCAAAAACTAACATATTAATGATGCATTCACAAACAAACTTCTTTGTACCTAAAGCTGACAGGCAGGCGGGCAGGCAGGCAGGCAGGCTGTGGGGGTGGGGCGGGGCCTGCGAGAAGGGGAGCAAGGCCAGGGGACCGCTCTGCTGCACCAGCTTGGGTTCCCGGGGCCCGGTGATGGAATTATTGTTTATTTTTTTAATTTTCCAAGGTAGGCCGATGACAGCTGAAGAAGACTGTATTTGCGGAGGAGCAGCATGAGGGTAGAGAGGAGCAGAGCTCCTGAGGGAAACCTAATAGTTCCTCTCCTTCCTGCACGGAGATAAAGACTTATAATCAGCCTCTATGTTCACCATCTGGCTCTGCGCATGTGGTCCGTATGGAGGAGAAAGCCGCACAATCTGTAAGTGATCAGGAGCCATGGCGCTCTCTCCAGAGAATCCACGATGCAATCAAGGTGACAGATGGCACGGCCACTGCTGTGGCCTCATGGAGAAGATCAAAATCACCTTCAATAAACTCTGACTGAAATGGGCATGGGCACCTCGGAAAAAGTCAGTTTGTCAGTCAAACTGCGACAGCGTGCTGCACTGGGGAACCACAGCGGCCAGCTCTCTGTTTTCAATCGTTTCCGTCTGACTGGGCCTGAACTATGATCCTTCTCAAATTGTCCTTTCTGTTTAGCTGAAGCAGGCCAGCAAATTGCCAGATTCATTGCTTTATTGAAGAAAATTGAAAACACGATGTCCTCAATTCCGAGGACGCACAGCTGGCAGGTACCCGGGACACCCAAACGCAGGGAGAGTGGACCTGGCTGGTGTCTGGCAGCCCGAGTTTGCCCAACTTTAGGCGGATATTGTTGAACGCAAATATAAAATGCAAATGTGTACTGTACGTGGCAGTGGTTATGTAAACGGTATTAAGTAACCAGTAAGTGTTGGTAGAATAGAGAAGTGGTTACAAAGAAAGGAAGGAAGGGAAGTGGGGAGGCAGGGAGGGAACTCTGGCTGTGTTGTCTTTGCCTTTTCAGAGCAGGCTTTTTCTTGATAGAGCTAGTGGCTTATCTTTCCGTCCCCGTTCATTACGTGTAGGTTCCTTTGGGTTTGAGGACAAGGTTAAAGAGATACAGAGATACTATTTTGTTGTGAGCAAATCACAGGGAATCTACAGGGGTCAGCAAGTTTAGACAAATTTCCGTTTCTCCCAACCCCAAAGGGGAAAAAAATTTAGAAGCTCCAACCGCTTCTAAATGGAGGCAAATGAGGAACAGCTACCTGCAGCGGGGCTCAAATCCACTACCATCTTTTGAGAAGTAAGGACACGGATTTCAGGTCAGGGAGGGCGGGTCCTGATGAGAGCGAGCGCCCCTCTTCCTCCCTCCGGATCCCTTGGCACAGTTCCACTGTTGTTCTTGCTCCCAATTGCTAGGAGTTGAGATTGAAAGCAAAACTCTACTTTTCTAATCTTCTTTCTCCAAAGTTTCCAGTATCTGCGTCGCGTCCTGGAGTTTTCTATTATAAGTTGGCTGAGGAAACTTACCCCTTCTAACTTTTCGTCCATTCTCCCTTTAAAAAGTTGTAACCTTCTAGTTAATGTTGCGGGCTTGCTTCCTTTAAGATCCAAACCTTACTCCTGCTTCATCCCCCACGCTGTAAACTGTTTGACAGCTGAGAAATACTGAGTCACCCGGCCCTGGATTTCCACGGGAAGTCTCTACTCTTATTATAGGTACAATTAGAATGCCAGGATTCTGGTGCAGTCATATAGAAATGCATCTAAAGGGTTCTCATCCTTAATTTGTGTATGTGAAATTCAAGAAAACACGGGAAAAGCTCCTATTTTGAGTGACAGGAAAGTCTAGCTCTTTAGGAAGGACTGTCCTGCCTTTTCACAGAGCATACAAACGGAGCTAACTTACTGGATATCAAGGGGAAGTGTGGTTTCTTAAGAACAAAAGACCCTTTGTATTTTCTTATTTTTTAGTAGGTAATACCTACTGAGTGCTGAGTACCTACTATGTGCAGGCTTTGCAGAGTTGAGAAGGTTCCCAGGGAGAAAAACATAAGTTTTAAAGTCTTTCTTCAGGGCAGAGAGCTCTGCCTGACCTTTCTCCCTTGTTCTAGCTCCTTGGCCAGCAAGGGGGGGGGGGGGGGGTTCTGCATGACAACGGGGCTGGTGTTAGGCTGCTGCCGCCTGCCTGCTGGTTTTACACAGGAAACATTTTACACAGGAAACATTGGTCTTTGGCTTCCTGGAACAGCAATCTTTTAAAGACGTATTCATCAGTGCTGCCACCAGGAGGGGTGGTAGGGTGAGTCATCTCTCAGCAGCAGCTCCCGGGTTCAGGCTCCAGTTACTGAGAGAGAAATCTTCTGCTTCCTAAGGGCGGCAGTTCTGAGTCTTTCTTTAAGAGGTGGCTTGCTGGACCATGAAAGTATGGAAACACACTTCTAAAGTGAGGCTTAGTGATTAGAGCTTGGCCCAAACTCAGATATTTATGCTCCAGTCATCTCTAGCATGGAGTTTCTCTTGACTCGTGCAGGATACACAACCATACACCATTAATGTCCTTTAACTCTGCCTTCCAAATTAAACTCTTTCTTAGAGAAATTACCTTGAGACAGTTTAAAACTCATGTTCATGAGCAGAGATTTCCTTAAAATGCTGTATGTACGTTTGCTACATCCATCCATCCATCCATCCATCCATCTCTATATCTTCTATAGGGGGGACCGGCAGGGATGGGGTGTGAAGATGTATAGACTGTCCTGAAATTCACAGCAGCATCCATGGAGGGCAACACAATGAGGGCACTGGCTTTGTGAGCAGATGCACTAACGACTTTCTTTATTCATTGATATTTTGTTTTATCTGTGTGTGTGTGTGTGCATGTGTGTACAGGTCATGTATGTGTTCATGGATACAGGCACACATATATGCAAATTCAGAGATCAACACTTTAAATGTCTTTCTCAGTACCCTTTACTTTTTTTTTTTTTTTTTTTTGAGACCCAACATCTCAGTGAACCTGGAGCTTGCTACTTTAACTGTATGGGGGTGATAAGCAAGCCCCACAGGATATGCCACTGTCTCTCCTTCCACATCATTGAGATTATAGCCATGTACACATTTACCCTGCTTTATAATGTGCTGAGGAACTAAAGCCAAGGTTTCATGCTTGCAAAGCATGCACTTTACTTACAATGACCCTGCCAGGTCCTAGAGTTTAAGAGCAGATTCATTGTGAATGAAGAGATGGCACAGAAATTCAAATACAGAGAGAAAAGAATAAGTACGTGGTGAGATGTTTCTTGCGAATTGAGAATAGTCTGGCCATTTGCAGGTCGAAGATTTCATCGGTTCCTATTACTGTCTTTCTTACCATCTTATTGCTTAAAGTTGCTGCATTAATTTCAGAATGTTTTCTGCTAACTTTAATAGGTTGAGGGATATGTGTGTTTGCGCCACATTTTGATTGTTTTGCTAGATACTTTTCAATCAATAACATTTGAGTTCTTGGATTCTCAGCTGGTTGTGAAGCAGAACCCCACGGTGGCAGGATCTGAGGTAGAGGCTACTGCTTTCCTCACGGCAGACAGAAGACCAAGTGAGCTTAGAGGACAGGCCTGTTCCCAGTGACCATTCCCTCTAGAAAAGTCCTACTCCCGGTTCCAGGACTTCCCAAAATAGTACCATCTGCTTATGACCATGCCCCAAATCTGAGTCTTTTTCAGGAAGACAAATCTAAACCTTGACAAACTGAGTCCAAAAGAATATCCATTAAAATAAAATTAAAATGTAAGCAGATAATGACATTAATAAATTGATAGCTTATATCCCTAATGTTATGTTCTTAAAAGATTCTCTTTTTCTTGTATGTAATAATGAAGGAGACATAAATAAGAATGGACAAGAGTAAGGTATCTTGCAAATATAGTGTTATTTCTATTTGATTCTTTAACTTATTTCAGAATATTAGGCTGAAAAATATCTGTGCAAATGCCATGTTCACAAGTCTCAATGTATCTTCAAAGCACTATGCAATCAGAAAAATTTGAAAGGTAGGCTATTGAAGAAAAATAATACAGTCTATTCTTGAATAAAATGAAGGCTCCAAAGGATAAATTTATATCTGTATATGCTTTTATTCTATTTATAACATCAAAAGAGCCCCCTTTTTTTCTGGTCTTCTTCATGTAAAAGGAAAGTCAATAGAACAGAAAACTAATTTTAGCTAATGCCAGAGATCCAAGTTGTAGGCTAGGCTCTACAAGGACTACGTGTTTGTGAGTCGCCTTCGCTTTTGTCAGTTGAGATGATGACATGGATGTAGAGAGAGCATGGTCCTGATAAATATACACCCTGGACTGGAATCCGAGTTTCTGCTCTTACTGATTAGGAACAATAAGTAATCCAGGCTGAAGCCATTCCTTCACAGATCATAGAACAATAACCGTTTTTCTTTAACTGTTTCCTCTAAACTGAAACAGTCTCTTCTGGAAGGAGAGAAGAGGTACATGAGACCCAGGAAGCTTGGAAAATTACAAGGAATTTTATGAGCAGCAAATAATTGCTGAGGGAGGAGAGACTCTCTGGAAGAGCTGCCTTCACATTGTGCAGGGAGCTCCAGAGATGAATGCAGCTGTCATGAATCTTCACTAGGAATACAGTGAGATTTCTGGTCCTGCATCTACCCATGCTTCTACAAGTAATTCCCCATCACTGCTTCTATAAGTTACCCTAATAAACTGATTGGCTCACTAAGCTAGTCGGGTAGAATCATTTCTTTGGTTTGCTGTTGGTTTTTTGGGGGATAAACAGATATCTGCACATGTTTTTCCCAAGGGAAGTCACATAACTGGGAATTGAATAAGCACAAATACAACCGAAAGTCAGCCGGAGAGGAACAGTTGTACGGGCCCTATGATGAGTGATAATACATATAACAATGCTGGGGCTATGAGGGTAGAGTTTCCATGGGGAGACTACTCCAGTAGTCATTTTCCTGTATGTTTTATAGAGTGTACTTCCTTGCTAAATGTGGTCTTCTATGTGAATAGGGGATGACCTTCCCCCAGATGGCTGATAGACTAGAGAATGTATTACAGCCCCTAAAACATAGGATATATGAGAGAGGATTGTATGCAGGCTTTAGCAACTGACATCACTTCAGAAGATAAAAATACATACAATTGCCGGGCAGTGGTGGCGCATGCCTTTAATCCCAGCACTTGGGAGGCAGAGGCAGACAGAGTTCCAGGGCAGCCAGAGCTGCACAGAGAAACCCTGTCTCGAAAAACAAAACAAAAGAAAACATACAGTTGAGGCTCAACTACATTCTTAGAAACAATGTGCACACCGAGGGAGGAGTTACACTGGGCAAAGGCATGTGGATATTACCTCTGCATTGCTCTCTGATTTGATGGGAAAGGTAGAAAAAGAGAGGGATACCATGAAGCTTTTGGCTTATTCTTTTTTACAGCTGGCAAGACATAAACGAAAGAGTAAAATTCAAATCTACAATAAAGAGCTCTCCCTGAGATAAGAAATCTTGGAACACATGGGAAGAAGCAGACACAAGGAGAGAGAGAGAGAGAGAGAGAGAGAGAGAGAGAGAGAGAGAGAGAGAGAGAGAGAGAATGAGAGAGTATGAATAAGAAGTGATGGAAGCTATTTCTCAGGTCCTGCCTTTAATACAAAAAAAAGAGAAAGTCAAAAATTCAGCATGCAGACGGGCCTTAGTAATGGTCCAGGACACACTAATGAGGACATATTCTTCATCTGAGCTGCTTGTGTTTGGTAAGAACCTTAAACAAGAAATCCCCTTACTGTCTGGCTTGAGAAGCTGGAGGACATGGGAGCAGATGGGATGAGCCTAAGAGCCGTCAAAGCAGAGAAACTAAATGCTGTAACCACACATCTCTCCATACATTGCAGAATGTGAAGTGCTATGAGAAAAGCAATCCCTGATAGACAGGCTCATTACAGCTCTTAGGAACACTTGGTTATTGCTAGCTGAGGTCCTCGTGAACATCAGGGACTAGAAGATAGCAAACGAGGGGAAGATGCTAGTGAGAGAGCTGGGTGTGCAGGCAGTGGTGGTTGAGGCCCAGTTAGTTGGCTCAGATATGACTGCTCACAACGCAAGTTTAAAAATTGATTCGGCAAGAATCTCAGGGGGTCATGCTGGGCCTTATCATTCTGATGATTCCCATGGTGAGGTGTGATGTTTCCAAAGTAGAGAAGGCTGGGGCAGATCTGAATCCTTTGGACTGTATGAAAATAGGGCTCATCAATGGCTAAATTCACAAGGGTGTGGAAAAAGTAGAAGCAGAAAACGTCTTGTCTTGTCAGACGACTTGACAGCAAATGTGACAAAGTTTGTGTGAAGCTAGAGTTGTCGGAGAAAAATTACTAAGAAGATGAACTACAGGTTTGGAAGCTTCTGAAAGATGTAACAGTTCCCCAACGGGGCAAAGCAAGTGGAAGACAAAGGGCTCCGAGGAAGAGAACGGAGCCGCCCTTGGCCCCTCTAGGGCTTGCTGGGCATACTTTTATCTTACGTGGAAGTTTGCAAGGATGGCTATTGTTTATTTTCACCGGTACTCTTCAGCAGCTCCAGGTGGCTGGCCCCAAGGCAGCAGTCATGGTAGCAAGCCAATGCTTGACAGTCAGCTCTCCCAGTGGATGTTAACAGGCAAGAGCCTGCCCCATTCCACCTTGCCCTTGGGCAAGGTGAAACAATACCAGCTAGACCATCCAGGCCAGCAGTTGCTGCTGTACCGGGGCGTCTAGTCTAGACGGAGGGCAGTCACTTCAGAGCGTCCATCGTGCAACACTTGTGGCGTTTCCTTCTTTCCTGTGGATGCCTGCCAAAGCCTGGGCATGTTCTGAGGTTTTCCTTATCTCTGATGGGATGCCCCACATTCTTTTACCAGGAGGCTTTTCACAGACAGTACAGATCTTTCTCTCTCTCCTTTCTCCTTCCTCCTGATAGATGCTACTATTTACAGCTTGCTGTGTTTTTGTCTTAAACCCTAATAAAATTGTCCTGATCATAAAAAGAGAGAATATTGATGGTAAGGAACAAAAGAGGGTGGCAACTTCATCTATGTCATTGTAATGCCAAGATTGTTCTTCTGTGGAAGTAACTGATACAAGCGATTGAGTATTTTCATTGTATATTTGGCCTTACCACCTCTTTTTATTCCCTAGTTACTGAATGCTAAGAGCATCTGGAATTTACTTGGAGTGGATAGCAGTGCTACACTACCAATATGTCAGGCAGGATATACACAGACTGTAGTGACATGAAAACTCTATGTGTAACTAAATGATTTCTGTTTGGATTTAAGGTCACTCAGTAGGAGCAGGTTCGGTACTATTGTGATGTTAAATTACTTGTTAGCTTGTAGGCCCATGTCTACTCTGCCACTAGGCATGGCCACTTGGGGAGGCAGAATGCCAGGGCACGGGCTGGGCTGTAGGGAAGTGCCAAGGCACCGCTTCAGGGGTGAGAAAGCTCAGTCTGAGACTTAGGAAAGTCAGAGCTGGCTCAGGAGTCCCCAGGCCTGCCATGAGGCCAGGGGCGTAGGGTTCTCAGACTCTTGGACATCCAGGCACACTGGGAGTTGCAAAGGAGTAGAGAATAGAGTCAGGGGCAGGTGGGCTAGGGACAGTGTCTAGCCTGGTGCTGAGGGACAAAGGGAGCTCCCACTTGTCCCAGCGGAGATGAGTGTGCTTAGCTTGGCAGAGATAGGCTTGGTGGAGCTCAGAGAGACCCTCTGTGGGAGATTAAGCTGCAGCTCTATGAGTAAAGGCCTTCTTCATGGCTCCCCATAGCCGATTTCGGTGAAAACAAACAGCCCATGGTTCTAAACAGTTTACTTGTCATGGTGGAAAGTGGATGCATAAAACCACATCCCACTTCTCAGGGTGGGCCTGAGGTTAAATATCTTCTGCAGGGAGGAATGTCTCGGAAGGGAAGCTTATTGGCTAAGCCCTCTAAGTACCTCATTAGCATGGAGAACCCTGCTTTGGGCCTAGTTGAACTTGGTCACATCTCTTTTCCTATTGCCTTGGTCTGAGATGTTAGGGATGCCTCATCTACATGTGGAAGGGCTTGGGGCATTGCCCCTACATGACTGAAAATTACAAATCTTTCTATGGGGGATTGTGACACTTGGCAGGGGCCTTGTGCCAGGAACAGGGGAAGCTCCTACTGTCCCTTCAGGGTTTCCTCCTACCATCCCATCAGGGTCTCTGGGGCTTCTAGCCTTTGGCTTGACCTTACCAGGCTTTCTCTCAAGGTCCACCACTCCTCAATTGCCCACCACTAGCAAAGACTTACCTACATGCATTCAGATATCATATATACAATATGGCCCCCTCCCTCTTCCCTGTCCCCTCTCCCCCTCCCCTCCCCTCCCCTCCTACTTCCCCTTCTCTCCCTCTCTCTGGATGTAAATATGTGTGTGTGTGTGTGTGTGTGTGTGTGTGTGTGTGTGTGTGTGTGTATGTGTTTGTGTGTGTAGTGTACCAGGCTGTCCTTGAACTCATAGAGATTTGCTTGTCTCTGCCTTCTAAGTGCTGGAATTAAAGGTGTGTGCCATTGCATCTGGCTAGCATTCTGAAATTTAAAACAAGGAGAAATTTTATTAAATTAGATCTGGTCCACTGGATATAATGCTCTGAAGAGGTCTAGGTCCTAAGAAGCACACAAGTAGAACAGAAGCAGAATTTAGCATTCCTCGTCCTTGGCTATGTTAAAAGTAAGGCTCTCAATGTAAAAGAACAGTTTAAGATGTTAGGTATATGCTAAAGTTAATAAATGTATAGTATATAATTTCCCCCATATCACTAAAAGTCAGGTTGAAGACCTATGGTGGTACATCACAAGGGACAAGCTGTTGCTATTATTTTATTAAATGGATATGATGTGCCTGTCAAGTCACCTTCTAAAAATTTATGTTTATGTCTGCAGAATACTGGTGCTGTCAATCTCATATATAGAAAACTTCTCTTTTGCAAAAGGTAGTGGTTAACTGTAGAAACTCATAACTGGTTTAGTGGCTGAGGTTAAGTGACGTTTGTTTTGGCGTTTAGAAATGAAGAAAATAATCAGATATTTGTATCATCCTCTCCAAGACTCAGGAAACACAGCAAAAGACAGCACAGAAATAATTTAAGAGTCAGAAAAGGGTTTGGGCTGGTATGTAGCTATTTTATCTGAATGGAAATATTTCTTCCTAGAAGAAGGTGGGATGCTTGTAAAATTCAGGAAGGTCATGAAACCTACAAATCCCAGATCACAAGATTCTGAAGTTCCAGATGAAATAGCTGTTGCCTCGGAAAAATGGCACTTGGTGTTTGCAAGACAGGCAGGGAACTTAGTGTTTTGTTCATTTTTATGAATGTCATTCATGCTGAAGGAGGCTTTTCAGTGTTGTCACGTCTAAATATCATCTACACTCCTATAAGTAGCACTAATACACTCATTGGCTCTCAAAGCTGGAATGGTTTCTTTGGCCTGTTGTTGCATTCCTACTTGTGTTGAATACACATTGCTCATAAGGTCCAAGGAGGGGTCACACAGTAGCTGCTTTCCAAGCCTATCATGAGACTCCAAGGAGATTACACAGGCTGATCATTTAATACAATGTTTGGTACATGTACAGCTAATGTCAGTAAGGATTATTATATCCTTCAAAGCAAGTAGTAAGGATAATTCCCTTTGAGCTATGGTGTTCTCTGACTGAACAGACTGGTTGATTTTGGTTTAGAAGTAGTTTTCTGACAGCCTAATTCTACCCTTCCACCATTCCATGTGCAGGAGCCAGGACACTGCTCCTAGCATGTGATTTCCTAGTAACACAAACATGTTATGCTTCAGGTGTAGTCCTTGGCTTGGATTTATTTAGTCCAGCATGGAATCAGGGCACCTCAAGACTTCAAAGACCATTGGTTGCTTTAGCCTCTTTTTAATCAACCACTATAACTGAATGACCCATTTTTTTTCAAGGCTGCTATAAAATAGAGATGGGAGCGAGTGCTGAATCTGAGCACTGTGGCTCTCTGTCATATATATTTTCTTGGTTTCTATCCAGCTTTATTTTAAATATTCCCAGGGATGGGCTTTCATCACCTTCCTTGGAAGATTTTCTTGTACAATAATTTTTACTGTCAGAAAATTTTCTTTCTCATTTGGGGTGAAATTTTCTTTTTGTTCTTTCTCTTTAAAATACTCTTTTAGTTGTTCTGTGCTAAATCTGATTAAATAATTCTTCCTGCCTACTCAGTATTTCTCCTGTAAGATTTTTGCAGTCAGTTATTAGTCCCACCTCAGTCATTATTTTTCAGTCCCAGACATCCTCTTTATCTGTAATCATTTCTCCTAACTCACTCCTCCATCACCGCGATCATTATTCTCACTGCTCTGAATTAACACATCTGGTTTTTGGAAGGTAACTTCAGTATCTTAAATTTAATGCTCCCTTGAAAGTAAAATACACTACCCTATTTATCTGTTTTACATTTTACTGAAATGTTACATTACAATCTTGTAAATAAGGCCGAAATTAACTTACTATTTTAACATAATGGCTATTGCTACTTTGCTCTTTTCCATTTTCCTTTTGAAGCATTTGAAGTACTGGTATTTTTGGCTACTCAGTGGTGGTTTGTAGTAAGTGTTGTGCTAAATACTTACTGTGCACTATCCCGGCTGCCACCCCTGAAGCACGTGTATGAGCTTTATAAGTCCCATTTCACGTCTGGGGAAACTAAGGTTTCGAGAAGTTTAGTCAGTTTGCCTAACCTCTGGCTCCAGGGACTACTCACTTCCTAAGTTCCAGACTTCAGCAGACCTGGCGGAGACATGAGACCTTGTTCTGTGGCTATGCAGAGCCACCCTCTTGCCACGCGAATGGAAATACTTCACAGTTGCTCTGAAAATAGGAGCTGCTAAGTCTGTCACATTTAGAGGGAGATTTCACAGTCCTCTAAGTTCAAGGTAATTTCTTTAACTTTTTCACATTAACTTTCAGGATCATGTGTAATTCGGGTGGATGTAACTGCTTTCCTCCCTAATCTCGATCCATCATTCTGATCCATTGGTCTGTCTCCTCTTGCATTGTGGGTCACACTACTGAGGTTATCCTAATGATGGGTGACCCTTTCCCAGAGAAAGTAGTTGCTAGATCTTAAATAGCCTCAGGTTTTTTTTTTTTTTTTTTTTTTTTGTTGCCTTCTATTTCTGTTTTGTTGCTCTCTGAGGTGCATATTCATCTATACCACCGACACCTCTGAGAATAAACTTCTGAGTTCAAAACATTTCTTTTACTGCTCTATCTTCTCTTTTCAGTCTTTTGTTTTCCTTGTCATTTTCTTCTTGTTAAAAAGTCATTCATGTACCATGTACCACCATTAAAATATGGTGCCTGATGCCTGGACCAATTTTCAGCAGTTAGTTTTTCCCATGGTCTATCCTACTCACTGGCTGTGAATCAGAGAAACTAATGCTAGACAGATGACTGCTTGCAAACTTTCCTGACCTGTGACTCAGGTCTTGAGCTAGTAGGGTAAGCCTCAAGAAATTTAAATGCCATTCCCTCCACAGAGTTGTTTGTAAAAGATTATTTCCACCTCATTTCCAAGGGACTTGGTGACTATTAGTAAAAGCACTATTTTGAGAAAAACAGAGAAATTCCAGTTTACTATATGTTATGATCTGGTTAAATTTGGCAATTTTACAATATAGGGTGATTTGTAAAACTCTACCACAATACACTGCTTACAGTGATAAACCAACTTTCATGCATCTTAACTATCTTATAATAAAGGTAGACTTGGCTTATTCCTCTTTATGATTAAACCTTTGTTTCTCAAGGGTTGGATTATGTCCATTCTGTAACCTTAACTGTAGAGAGCCGCAGTGAGCGGTGATAGCAAGCAGACAGGTGAATTGCACATGTGCCTAGGGCCAGAGCGCGCCAAGTCACAACCCATCCTGAGTAAACAGCCAATCAGAATGAACACGCCGCTCCAAGGCATATATAAGCAGTGCCTTGTTGGGGGTCGGGTGTCGCCCTCTGGAAGATGTAATAAACAATTGCTGCAGAAGGATCCTGTGTGTGTCCGTGTGTTCCTGCCGGCGGGAAACCTGCGCGGACGACAACCAACTTTCATGCATCTTAACTATCTTATAATAAAGGTAGACTTGGCTTATTCCTCTTTATGATTAAACCTTTGTTTCTCAAGGGTTGGATTATGTCCATTCTGTAACCTTAACTACAAATGGTTCTGTGCTGCCTGTTCCAGGAAACTGCAATCATGTTTTGTTTCAAAAAATTGTGATGATCATCTTGCAATCCTATCTTTGTTTCAAAATGCTATTATAACTACTTGTTGTTATGACTATATTTGCTATGACTACCTTGTTACAAGTATCTTGTGGTTGTGTCTTTGTTTCAAACGTTGTTATGTTCAACTTGTCATCCTTAGTTCTGCTTCTGTAACTCTGTCTATTTTGCCCCATTTCAAAACCGTCTGTCTCTGAACTATAAAAACTTTGTCTTCATTGCATTAAATATTGACCTCTTGAACCTACCTTAGGCAACCAAAGTGCGCAAATAAAAAAGTTTGCTTTAATTAATTTGGCCATGGTGACTTGGATCTGTGGTCTCTCTCCTTCTATCTTTGAGATTAATCATAGATCTCTCAAGCTGAACCTGTCATACATTATTGTTTGTTTATTTGCTTGTTGGTTCTGCTTTCATATGGCTATTTTGAATATTTTTACTAATGCTTTTATATGAAATAGGTTTTAACCATTTAAGCAGAAATCTGGGGCACAGACTCTCTTTTAAGGGCCTAATTTTGAGTTTTATTAATTCTTTGCAACTTAAAATTATTTATTGAATTTTTACATAACAAACAGAATAGTAGGCTTTATTATAGCACTTTAATACACCTCAGACCTATATCCTAAAGATAATTGTCTTAAGTGTTTCATTGCCATGAAAAGATGCCATGACCAAGGTAACTCTTATAAATGAAAACCTTTCATTGGAGCTGGCTTACAGTTTCAGAGGTTTAGTTTATTATCATCTTGGCAGAAAGCCTAGCTTCCTTGGAACTGGAGGAGCCAAGAGTTCTCCATCTTGATCTGAAGGTAGCCAGGAGAAGAGGCCCTCCTCTGCACTGGGCAGAGATGGAGCACTTGAAGCCTTCACAGGCTGCCTATACAGTGGTAGTGCATCCTTCACCAAGGCCTCTCCTCCTACTAGTGCCAAGCATATTCAAACCACCAGAGTAACCTTCTGTGATACCTTTGTGAATCTGTATCATGAGGTCAGGCTTTCTCACTGTGGCAAGTTGGAGCTCAGAAAGTTAAGATTTTAGAGCATTTAGATATTTTAGATTAGGGTTGTTCAATTTGTTTATATGTTATATGTTTGGCTCATCTTTTTTTTT
>JADRCD010107735.1:0-18335 GCA_019843815.1 Montemys delectorum
TGAGGTCTGATTGAATGGGAGGTGAGGGAGAAGGGAAGAGGAGAAAAGGAAAGGAAGAAATGCATTCGTTTGCCTAATTACCCTTTCAAAGCGTAACCTCTGTAAAGTAGTAAAATAAGACACCTGTCAAAGATGTTGGCAATGGTCAGCTTCTATTAATATGTCAACATGCATATACAAAAATTCTGTGAGAGGTAGGCTAAAGTACATTTTCCCTAAGTCTTCTTTCACCTTGTGGATAGGTCACAATCCATATATTTTCTTAGCTCTTATTATTTTTATAAATTTTCTTATTTGTGTGTTTCTATGTCTGGGTTTCTGTGTGTCTTGTTCTCTGTGTATATTTATACAACTCCACAGAGGCCAGAAGGGCTCAAGTTATAGGCAGTTGTGAGCTTCCTCAGTATTGATGTTGAGACTAGAACTCAAGTCTATTAGGAAAGTAGAAAAATCTCTTTAAAAAATCATGTGTTTTGTCAGAGCATACCTGACTAATACAGAAGTAGAGGCTCACAGCTATTGGACTGAGTACAGGGTCCCCAATGAAGGATCTTGAGAAAGGACCCTTATGACGAACTACAATATGAACTAACTAGTACCCTCAGAGCTCCCAGAGACTAAAACTCCAACCAAAGAGTACACATGGGGGGGCGGGGAACTCATGGCTCCAGCAGCATGTGTATAGCAGAGGATGGCCAAGTTGGTCATCAATGGGAGGAGAGGACTTTGGCCCTGTGAAAGGTTCTATGCCCCAGTGTAGGGGAATGCCGGGGCCAGTAAGCAGGAAAGGGTGGGATGGTAAGTGGGGGAAAGGTGGAGGGAGCAGGGGATTGTTTTAGTTTTTGTTTTTATAATTTAATTTAATTTTTTATTTTTTTTGGAGGGGAACCTGGGAAAGGAGATATAATAAATAAAGAAAACATCTAATAAAAAAACTTGTGTTTAATTGAATAGAATTACACCATCCTCCCATCTCTTCTTCCTCCAGCCCCTTTGAGTTGTACTTCCTAAAGCCTCCCTGATGGCTCCACTTCCATGTTGCTAGCCTCTTTTCCTTTGATTAATATTCTTACGCACACATACACACACACACACACACACACACACACACACACACACACACACACAGCACAAATACATATTAATAGCTGAGCCACATCTCCATTCACAAAGCCAGTAACTTCTACAACAATTTTATTAAATTTCCACAAAGTTAATATGAAATTTTACTTTGAAAACCTGACCATATTCAGATGTAATTATTTTCTCCCAGTCAATGGCCTCAGTGGTAGATAGGGATGGGATTTCAGTTTTCCTAACTAGTGCTTTGTGAGATGTGTTCAGAAGAGTTGCAATGACCTAAGTCTCTTGTTATTTACTTGCAAGTATCTAGTGAAGTACTTTACATTCTTTAGTTACAGACAGTCTAGAAACCTCAGAAAGGAGCCTGGGAATTGCTCAGTGTGTAATGTGCCTGCCATACAAACTAGGCAACCTGAGTTTTGGATCCTAAGAACTTATATAAAATCCAGACACAGTAGCCTGTCATCTTAGAATGCTCCTACCAGAAGATAGGAAGTAGAGACAGGGAACTGACTGAAGCTTGCAGGTGAGCTAACCAAGTATAGAACAGTAAACAAGAGGTACTTTGTCACAATACCAGGTTGAAGTCAACGGCCAATTAATTTTCAAGACTGTCCTCATGTATCCTGGTATGTGGGTGCCAGCACATCTCTCTCTCTCTCTCTCTCTCTCTCTCTCTCTCTCTCTCTCTCTCTCTCTCTCTCTTTGTCTCTGTTTCTTTGTCTCTGTTTCTGTCTCTCTCTCTCTCAAACACACACCCATTCAGAATCTTAGAAAAATTTACATTGTTATATTTTTATTTTCCATAATATCACTAGTGATAATTGCATTTGGTAAGAAATACATGTACATCTAACCAAGACACTTCAATGTATTATCTTATACTCATTACAAGAGATATTAATTAAGAATATAACAAATGCATATACATATATATTTGTATAAGATGAACATTCAGAGGTTTGGTTATTAGACAAGCAGGAATAGTAGAAAAAGTTTGGGGATATTTTTAGAGTATCAGTGAATTGATAAACCAAACTTCAATGTGTTCATGAAACAGACTTTTGAAGTGGAAATTTCTGGTTTCTTTGGAGACTCAATTGTATTATTTGATGTTTTTCTGTAAACTGTCTTGTGAGAGGATGTTTTTCTTTAAGTAGACATGTGGGAGTATGTTTTGCTGAGAACAGGCATGTGATGGTTTTCTGGAAGCTTCCTAGAAAAAGGACATGATGTTTGCTAGAGTAGATGAGTGAGAGAGCACGTGATGTTTGGAAAGGATATAAGTATATCCAACCAAACAGTGGATGACAATATGTGGTATTGATTGGCCTTGCCACTCTTTGCTGGTCTTCACTGAAAATGCAGTGTAGTATTTCCTTGCCTTGCCACTCTTTGCTGATCATCATTTTTCATGACTTTGTAGAGAGAAATGCACCAAAGAACTTTCTGGTGGAATCCCGATGGGGGCAAATTGTCAGAGCCTTGAGGTTTCTACTGGATTGAACTGCTGTTGCTGATTTGAGAATGGTGTTTGCAAGTGGATCAAGCTGTTACTGCTGATTCATGTGAACTGAACTGTTGATACCTTGCTAATGCTGATTGAATTCTTGCCAAAGAAATATTTCTAAACAAGTCCATATTCTCCTTTGCCTTTTTAACCTTTTTCTTAACATTACCTTTGGTAGGTGGCAGGCTAAAAGGGAGGTAAAAACATTTAAGTACACTGATTAAATGTTTTGAAAAACTATAAGACTACAGATTTCTTTGAAAGAAATTCCAGACCTGACCAAATTCACAGGCTTGAAAGCAATGTAAGTCAGAGTTTCAGGTGAGGCAATCTTTTTCTTATAGCCCTTGGGTATTTATACTCAGCTATCAAAGAGGAAACATACTGATGTATTAGATTTTTGAAAATATGAGATACCAGAGTTACAGTAAGCTCACGGAAGGCATCACATAAGGGAAATAATGTTGTTTCTGAGCTTGATGTCTACAGTGGTTTGTGTCGCTGGATTATATCTACTTGACACAACCTAAAGTCAATTTGGAAGACAGAACCTCAACTGAGAATATGCCCCTACTAGGCCAATTGGCAAGTATTTAGGGATATTTTCTTGATTTATAATGGATATGAAGGGGCTCATCTCATTATTGGTTTGCTATCTCTGGGCTGATGGGCTTGAGGTATAAGAGAAAGCAGGTTGAATAAGCTGTATTGAGCGAGCCCATAAATAATGCTATGCCAAGGCTTCTATTTCACCTCCTGCTTCCAGGTTTCCAGCTTGAGTTTCTGTGCTGACCTTGTCAGTGATGGAATATTACTTCAGTGTTGTAATCAGAAATAGACTATTTGGATGTTTTTAAAAAAGATTAAACTTTTCAAGTGTTTTGACTTTTAAAGGCTGTAGGGGCTTTTTAAATTTGGAATGCCTTGTATTGTTATATTGATATTAATATGGCATATTATGAACAAACAGGAAAGGAAAGGTTGTAGTTACATAGTAGTATGCTTGTGTGTCAAGATGTCAGTGGGTAAATTTGGTTGGCTAGTTTTGTGTCAGATCTACACAAGCTAAAGTGGTTTGGAAAAATGAAACCTCAGTTTAGAAAATGTTCCTACCAGAATGGCCTGTGGGAAAAACTATTGAGAATTTTCTTGACTACTATGAAAGGATCTACTTCATTGCAAACAGTGCTTGTATGCTGTACTGCAGTGTGTCAACTTGACACAGGCTGACGTTATTACAGAGAAAAGAGCTTCAGTTGGGAAGTGCCTCCATGAGATCCAGCTGTGGGGCAGTTTCTCAGTTGGTGATTTAAGGGGGCAGGGCTCACTATGGGGGGTGCCATCCCTGGGTTGGAAGTCCTGGGTTCTATAAGAAAGCAAGCTGAGCAAGCCAGGGGAAGCAAGCCAGTAAGAAACATCCCTCCATGGCTTCTGCATCAGCTCCTGCTTCCTGACCTGCTTGAGTTCCAGCCCTGACTTTCTTTAGTGATGAACAGCAATGTGGAAGTGCAAGCTGAATAAACCCTTTCCTCCCCAACTTGCTTCTTGGTCATGATGTTTGTTCAAGAATGGAAACCCTGACTAAGACGGCTGCTCACTTAGCTGGTGATCTTGAGTATTATAAGAAAAAATATTGAGCAAGCTATATGTACAAAGCCAGTATGTAGCACTCTTCTGTGGCTTCTTCTTCAGTTCCTGCTCCCAGGTTCTTACCTTGAGTAGTTTATGTACATTCTCCATGACAGATTTGGATCAGAACTTTTAAACTGAAATAAACTCTTCTTCTCTAAACTGTTTTAATCATGCTATTTTGTTACAGCAGAAGAAATGTAACTTATACGGTTAGAATATTCTTTGGTCATAAAAAGCAGAAGCATTAATCAACTGTGATCCAACATGTAGAGGATTTTTATTCCAGCAACATGGTTGCTCTGGCAGGGTATCACATCAAAAGACATGAGTCTGTGTTATCTAGCTGGAATGGAGACATACCATACACCCTTAATTTCTTTGGCTGGAATACAGACACAAGCATAGTGTACAACTTTAATACAAAACAATGTAGGCAAAGTTAGTTTGTAGAAGAATACAGCCATGTTTGAAAATGACGTCTAATCGAGGGGTAGACAAAGTGATGAATCAGAGAAAGTTTTGACAGATGGGATCAGAGATAGGGTATGTCAATTCAGATGAGAACAGCACAGGAAAGAGAGGCTATTTAAGGCAGGGCATGAGAGGATGTGAGGAGACTCTAAATTATTTTTTCTTTCAAATATCATCACAGTATTGCAGTCCCACAATCCATCTTTAATGCTTATATTTTAGAATAATCATCATTTGTTGTGATTTGTTTCTTGTAGCAACACAAAAAATCCAGTTCACCCCAGACAGCCTAAAGTATTAAGGGCAACCTAACCTGTGGCATTCTCTTTGGGTAGAGCTAGGTCATTGATGACAAGTCCTACACTGTTTACACTTGGTTACATAGAAAGAAGAGAGGAAGGACACCAATCATCCTCATAGCATGTTGGAAAACAAAACTGGTGTACAGTCTAACACAGGGCAGAGTAGTGTTAGAAATCATAGCTCAGTCTCCCACAAAGTATGTGAAACTACTAGTCATTTATATGTAATTATTTAATATTAAAAAATACTTAGAAGAGGATATTATACGTATCTACTTCAAAAGCTATTTCTTTTCTAACACATATAAATTGTTCTGTGGAAAGCATGTTATAATTGAAAAGAAAATTGGTTTTGTGACTGGGGAAAAGTTTTTCAGGGAAGTAGCCATTATTATAAACAAAATAGACTTGTTTGCAAGAGCAGAGAACACCTTCTAGCACGGCTGCTTTTACTATACCCTTGTGAAAAAGAACTAGTATCACAAAGCCAAATGCTCAGAATGAATTGTGATTGATAGATAAGTGGCTTTTACAATTGTTCTTTATTCTTGCTTGGGTCTGATTGATACACTTACCTGCCTTCATTAGAGGGCTATATTGACAGATTTAAATTAATGCTCTAGAGGATTAATTTTCCTTAGATAAAGTAAATAATTTATATTTTTATTAAATTTTTGTTAGTTTATTTAGGAAACTATACATAGTTTGCATTAAAAATATGTGATTCAGTTATCCAGTTATTTGTAGCTACTATATTTATTTCATATTTCCACACAGTCTAAATTCACACAAGACATTTTCTTGCATTATTCTTGTTCTCTGATAGTCTGACAGATTGCTCACTTTTGTACCAAAGCATTTGAATCTGTCAGAAAAAAAATAGCACCATTATTAATACTATGAATATAAAGATTTATAAAATATTTAGACAAATATTTATTGCAGAAACAAAATTATCAGACTTTTAGGTAACTTTTTGTAAAAATAACACTATGTGTTGTGTTTTGCATGTGGGTGTTTGTTTCAGAAAATTGAACCCAGTAATTCCTGTATATGCATTCCACCACTGAATTGAACTGCCAACCTGACATGAGTCAAAATTACCCACAATTATAATTGGTGGACTTAAATTACATGGTACACACAATTATAATCTTTATTCGATGTTGTCATTTTCATATCCATTGAGTACTCTTAACTATTTGGTTATCTGAATTTTGCTATTTAATTTCCAACTCATGAAGTATCTTTAAATGTTATATTATGGCATCTAACTACTTATCAGGGAGGCTGAACCTGTATTTATACATTGCAGATGCTCCAAAAACTGGTTGGCAAAAATGCCTCAGCCAGAACATTTATATCATTTAGGAGATTAAATTTGAAGTTCAAGTTACTAACATATTGGGTCACTCATTTATCCAGCATAGTTTAGAACATTGTGAGAATGTACTTTAGATAAGAAATTTTTTTTTAAGGCAATTGAGTGCAGCCTCTCGTTAAAATGAGGATTGTCCTCACTAGTATCCTTCAAGTGCCTGAAGCAAAAATTCCTAGTGACAGTCTTACTAAGTAAGAAGGAATAGGAGATATTCTGCAATAACATTTATAGGAAGCAATGGTAAATATGAGAAAAGAATGTGGTCCATGACAGGAAAGGAAATTTATATAAAGAAAACTTGCAAATATTTTATAGGAGAAATTTATGTAGCAACAGTTGCTTATGAATAAAGAGAACAGTAAATATATTCAGTTATTCGTGATGCACTATTGGCACCCAATAACCCACTATCAACAGAAAGCAAATGAATGAAGCCAGGAATGGGCAATACTAATAACGAAGGAGAACTTGACCCAGGCAATATTTACTAACTCCTTAGAAAGTATATATGATTGAAAGTGCCAGAGGAAAAATGTAATTAAGTGATAAAGTGATATTATTTTATCAGTAAAAGTTATTATTTACTGACTCTTCTCTTCGATATCAATATGAGAATATGTTCTATTGAAAGGAGAAAAATTAGATTATTCGAAGTTATGCATAATCTTTTAAGATATAAAGAATAAAAGAAAATGAAGAAGCCTGTGTTACAAGCTAAACTCCTGCTTCCCAAGATGAGCTAGTCAGGAGAACTTGATATAGGTTGCAGCATTCTTCCCTGAGGTGCAGGCTTGAGCTAGAGTATGACCTTCAAACCCCTTTGGTTTATGAATGAATAAATTTTGAATATCTGATATTTGAAGTGTGAGACACTTTCATAGTATGCTCTAACAGGCAAGAACATAGCTTTTAGATAATGAAAAGCCTAAATTAGTAGAAACACAATATTTTCATGGTTTTAATATATAAATATCATCATTTGTGTCCATACTTAATTGAAAGTAATAACTGTCATATATTCCCCTCCACCCAACACAAGAGATGTTGAGTTTGAAAACTATTCACACTAAAATGTCTGTTTCATTTGTGATGACAAAATAAGTCTGTTCTAATTTATTTGGCTTTTCAAGGATATAGACAGACAAAGCAAACATTTATGCTGACACCATACATCATTCAAATGGCAGCCCATGTGTACCTATGTGGAGTCATATAACTTGTATCTAGCTACGTACTTGCCTCTTTAGTTGAGCCTTTGCTGTAGAATTGATTGTCCTAGGGTATTTTGCCTCCACTTGAATGAAATTAAAGGATAATTTACTTCTTTTTAGGATGAAAAGTGGCATATCTTTTTTTGCAAGGAATTTCTGATTGGATAATTTAGATCACGTGCTTGTTTTCAAAGAAAATTAATGTAGTTGGGAAAAACAATATATAAGTTGGTTCATTGGATCCTTTCAGACCCTGTAATCAAATAAACTTTCTACTAGAGCAAAAGGTTTTATGTGAGAAAGAGCTAATTTGACTATCTTGGGCAAAATTAACCAATGTTGTTCATTTAAAAAAGCAAAAGAAAACACAAAGAAACAAATCTGAGGAATACTAACTGAGCAACAATGAACCCAAAAGGCATAAGCCTTAACTGCTTAGCCCTAGATATTTTTATTGTGCCTTTTTGTTTGTGTGTTTATTTTTTCTGTGTCAGAGAACCTGGTATATCAGAAATGACTCAATAAACACATTTATCATACATAAAATCCACTGGCAAAATTAGCTAACTCTCTAGCTATGTCTTAATGGTTTCCTATAAACTAACTGCCAAAATGACAGTGCTTACTTCTGTTTCCATACATTCCATCACCATTAGTTACCTTTTGAAAATCTAATATAACCAGGTAATAGTGTGTTTTAATAACTGGTAGAATGTTGTTCCTACAAAGTGTTTCATAATGGCAGTAATTTTTAAACGATGGATGAATACTATGCATGCAGACATTGAAAGAAAGACCTCAAAGAAGGCTGAATGTCAATTCTAACATAATGATAAATACAATCTCTTAATCTGCACATGTTGCAAGAACAGAGGCAACAGTCCATAAATGTTGCATCTTGAAAAGCCTCATTTCATCAAACTAAAAGTTGGAGACATTTTTCATCTTGAAGCCATGTAATTCCTTTATATGTTTTATAGATGTGGAAGATTATGTACACCAGGGTACATTCTTAAGAGGGTATATAATATTTCCTGGGCATGACCTCCTATGGGGTAGTGAGGGTGATGTTTCAGGCTAGTAATAAAGTCATAAGTAAAGAGGAATGAAAAAATAGAGTGTGTACATGTGGCCTTTAATGAGTCTGAAAAACCATGGAAAAGAATAAACTTTAGAATTTTGGTGAAGGGGGCAATATGGTAAAGGAGGAGAACTTTACATGATTTGGAAAATTCTTCCTTAATGTGAACTAGCACTTTTCCTTGTACAAGAAGGACTATCTGATGTTTGTAGTGTGAGACACTTGAACATTTGAATGGTGTAGTCTAACAGACCATGTAATATCTTGATGTAGATCTCTGTGAAAATCTATGGTGAAATGTCTACACTAGGGTGATAAGAAAATGCTAGAGCAAAAACACTGTGAAAGATCATCCAGGGAAGTAAGTGAGTGTGAGCAGTAAGCAGAGAGAAGGCATATGGGTTACATATAAAGTTAGATGCATGGTATGGAGACAGTATAAGAACAAGAGAATAAAGAGTAAGGTTGACTGGAGTGTCTTTGAAGAGAACAGAGATTATAGAATGCAGTGACAGACACAGCTATTAGTAGCATTGTACTTGCTAGAAGGATCCCTAGCCAGGCAGGCATTTTAAAGAGAAGGTTAATATTTGGAAACACTTTAAAAGAGACAATCTTAACTAATGCCTTTCTCTTTTTCTAGAATGAGTTATTAACACTTAAATCACACAGTTTTGCATGTGGGATTTCTGGAGTGGTACTCAAGTTTTTTCATCTTCTTCTTATATGATAATTTGAGGTGGAAAAGATGTTAGAATTTATTCCCAGGGTTGTATAGTTGACTGGCAAGAGTATCAAGACTAAAATTTTCTTGTATTTGACATACTTCATATCTAGAATCTTTTAATGATTACCTTCTAAAGAGAAGCTATAACCTTCATTTCCACTTTACACCACACACACAGTTCTGTATCTGTCAAGTCCTCCATTACTGTGACTCCTTAATTCACATGAGCTATCAGTTCTTTGTACAACCCTCACTTTTCTCCTCAGCCTAGGCTACAAATACTAGTCATTTCTCTCTTAACACAACACTTGCCATCATCTTTGGTCTTTCACTTTTATGGAACCTTGAGCCTATTATGTCAGCATCAATCTTGTAATGTCTTTTATTCTCTATATAGTGCAAACTGATTCTAATTCTGAATTTTGCCAACTCCTCCATTCTAGAGACCTAAGTCCTTGGAAGAACATACATTTCTATTTTTGGCTAGTACTTGCAAAGCTTTACATAACTTAAAAATAAGCTTTGAGTATATATTACCTGCTATTTCACAGAGCTAGTGGTACCCAGGCAGGACTAAAATGTCTGTTCCTACATATTACCATTATGTCTATCATTAAAGCAGTTTACACCTTCTTCCTTTAATTTTCTACATCTCTTCTGTCTGATGTCAACCCATTTAATCCTCTTCCACTGCTTCATCCACCTTGCTTGGCAGTAATTACCCTTTTTCTTGTTATGTTTAAAGAACTTACACTCTACCAGGCTATTTTTTTTCCTTTCTTTTCTGTAAACAGTGCCCTTGATAAATCTCTTTACCACATATCAACTGTTTTTCTTCCAAATTATCTCTTCCATTCTCTGACCAATGCTTATCACTTGCTGAGTCAAGGTCTACGTGGATTCAGAGTTACTAAATTGATAGGCATTTATATTAATGGTTCTCACTAATAGATTCAAATGAGGACAATCTAGTTGGGGATTCTAAGATCAACATCTTAAGATGGTATAGGACAGTAAGTTTATAGTTGAAGCATGTAAGACCAATTAAATCATTACCATTTTGCTGGAATCCAAGAACTAATGTTTGACAGATCTCATATAGTTATGATTTACATAAATATGGCCTAAATATCAACACAGTATAGAGGGAAGAGGAAAATATAACCCTTTCTATGTAAATAATTATATGAAGATCCATAGACAAAGATGACTCCTATAGAAGGAAAGGCTGTAGAGTTTATGCAAAAATGTGTACTATTTATAGATTCTGGAAGCAGGAAGTAGAAAAAATGTAAGTGGTGATTTTTTCTTTTCAAATCAAAACTGAAAATTATTCCTAGGAAAATAATAGGTAAAGGAAGGCATTAGGAAAATAAGCCAAATTCATCCAAGGTAGAATGGCAAAAATCCTTTTATAAAATTTAAGATGTGAAGCAATTACATCACAATGTATTGGACTGTAATGGAAATAGGGTCACCCAAGAGAAGATCTTCTGGAGGGTGAGTCAGAAAGTGGACATTCTCTAATTTGGCTCTTGTATTTCTAGCTTATGAGAGCAGTGGTTGCTTGTGTTCTAAAACAAATGCTATTGTCTGTAAGAATGTTAAAGGTACTTAAATTTTCTTCTCCCTGGAAATAGTGATTGCAATATCTATAAACTAAGAATATGGAAGTGATCTTTGAAGTCACCGATGAACATACTTTTAGAACTGATTGGAGGGAAGCAAATGACAATCTAGTACCAGCCACTTGGAGGGAGTGCAAAAGTGCCTGAGGTTTGGCATGAGTCTGCAGGTTGTAAAAGTTGTCTGAATCTTGTGTAGTAGGTATGTGAATTTTCCTTCCTAGGAAAGGCACAAAGGAAAAGAACAAACAAGAAAATCAAAGCCCATTCAAAATTTTAGTTTTAATCTTACGGAGTACCAAAGGCCTGATGACTTTAATCCTCAGATGAACAGTAACACTTAATAAAACAGAATTCTATAAAAGCAAATGTAGATGGTGGTTTTACAAGAGATTGGAATATCATGTAATTTTTGATTTTTCTAAAGTCCCAAGCTCCATCTCTTCTTTAATTTAGTAATTAAAATGATTGCATGAATTGAAATAAAACTTCATTAATTACCTTTAAATTGTGACCTACTCTTTAAATAGCAGATAAGAATATTTTATAAATTATTCTCAAAGTAAGAAGACTTGCCATCTCATTTTTAGTATTCAAAGGGATAGGCAAGCATAGGTACCAGCTTCTGTAAATATCTTATGATATTGTTAAACACTTATCACAGCTTTCCAGCAGCCATGGATAACTGGGTTACCTGAAAGTGGGGCTGGAAATAAAAAAGGAACAGGGTGCAAGAGAAGGATGAAGTCAAGACAAAGTTTCTGATCAAGCCTCAAGGTCTAATTTTCATCACCGCATTTATATAGGAAAAGCCCACAGACCCCATCCTTTGTTTCAGCTGGATAATTTTGCAAAGCAAGCTCAGTGGGCAGTCTACTCCTGTAGGAAATCACAGGTGCAGCAAGGCAGAAGTCTCCACCTGGGTCTTTAAGGTCCAACTGTGGCAAGCACTTAAGGTCTATTTAGCCTATTCAAGGCTGGGGGAAGGGCACAATCTACAATCTGGCTACTTCATATAACTCAACATCAGTTTTGCATATCATAATTCATATGCTCATAAAACAGTTTTTTTATTTTATAATTTTTGTTTTTACATTTTTTTTTTAATTCTGGTAATCTTAATTATGAACTCTAGCTTGGCTTATACCTAAGAGTATTTTTTAAATTGGTTATTTTATTTATTTACATTTCAAACGTTATCCCCCTTCACAGTTTCTCCTCCACAAGCCCCCTATTTCTTCTTCTCTCCTCACTACCTCTATGAGGGTGCTCCCCCACCCGCCCGTCCACTCCTGCCTCAGCGGCCCAGCCCTATCCTGGATCATCAAGCCTCCACAGAACCAAAGGGCTCCCCTTCCATTTATGCCCGATAAGGCAATTCTCTGCTATATATCCAGCTGGAGCCAAGGGTATGCCCTGTGTATTCTTTGGTTGGTGGTTTAGCCCTGGGAGCTTTGGAGGTTCTGGTTGGTTGATGTTGTTTTTACTATGGAGGTTGAAAACTCCTTCAGCCTCTCTAGTCCTTACCCTAACTTCCTCATTGGGGTCCCCACTCTCAGTCTAATGTTTGCCTGTGTATATCTGCATTTGTATTGGTCAGGCTCTGCCAGAGACTCTCAGGGGACAGCTATACTGGACTCCTGTCAGTAAGCACTTCTTGGCATCAGCAATCCTGTCTGGGTTTGGTGTCAGCAGATAGAATGGATCCCTAGGTGGGGCAGTCTCTGGATGACCTTTCTGTCAGTTTCTGTTCCACTCTTTGTTCCTGCATTACCTTTTGACAGGAGGAATTCTGGATTAATATTTTTCAGGTGGATGAGTGGCCCCATCTCTCAAATGGGGTCTGTGCCTATCCCCTGGATATAGTCTCCACATTCTGACTTTGGTGAGGTGGAATCTCCAGGTCGTTTTGATTTGCATTGCCCTGATAACCAAGGATGTCCAACACTCCTTTAAGTGCTTCACAGCCATTTGAGATTCCCCATTGAGAATTCTCTGTTTAGCTCTGTACCCTACTTTTAATAGTGTTATTTGGTTCTCTGGCATCTAAATTCTTGAATTTTTTGTATATTTTTGGTATTAGCCTTCTTTCAGATTTAGGATTGGTAAAGGTCTTTTCCCAATCTGTGGATTGCCATTTTGTCTGTTGTCTTACAAAAGCTTTTCAACTTTATGAGGTCCCATTTGTCAATTCTGGATCTTAGAGCATAAGCTATTGGTGTTCTGATCATTATTAAATTTAACCCTATGCCAATGTGTTCAAGGTTCTCTCCCACTTTCTCTTCTATTACATTCATCGTATCTGATGTATGCAGTGGTTCTTGATTCACTTCGAATTGAGCTTGGTAGAAGGAAATAAGAATGAGTCGATTATCATTCTTCCACATGCCAGTTGAGCCAGCACTATATGTTGAAAATGCTGTCTTTTTTCCACTGGATGGTTTTAGATCCTTTATCAAAGATCAAATGAGGTTATGTGTGTGTGTGTGTGTGTGTGTGTGTGTGTGTGTGTGTGTGTGTTCATTTCTGGGTCTTCAATTCTATTCCATTGATCTACCTGTCTGTCTCTGTACCAATACCGTGTTTTAATTTCTTTCGTTGTTTCTTCCCTGACCAAGTTATCATTGAGTTTATAGTTGTTCAGCTTCCATGTGTATGTGGGCTTTCTATTGTTTTTGTTGTTGTTGAAGACCAGCATTAGTCTGTGGTGATCAGATAGGATGCATTCGATTATTTCAATCTTCTTGTATCTGTTGAGGCCTGTTTTGTGATGGGTTATATGGTCAGTTTTGGAGAAAGTACCATGAGGTGCTGAGAAGAAGATGCCCTTGCACTTTGGGCATAGTTGTTCAGAAATGAGAGTTTCTCCAGGTGGACTTTTTCTTTGATGAGTATGTAGTGTCCTTGCCCATCTTTTTGTCAATAACTTTTGGTTGAAAATCTATTTTATTGGATACTAGAATTGCTACTCCAGCTTGTTTCTTGGTACCATTTGTCTGGAAAAATTTTTTTCCAGCCTTGACTTTGAGGTAATGACTGTCTTTGTCACTGAGATGTGTTTTCTGTATGCAGCAAATGCTGGTTCCTGTTTTTGTATCCAGCCTCCTAGTCTATGTCTTTTTATTGAGGAATAGAGTCCACTGAAGTTGAGAGATATTAAGGACCAATGACTGTTGGTCCCTGTTGTTTTTGTTGTCAGAGGTGGAGTTATGCTTGTGTGTTGGTCCCTGTTGTTTTTGTTATCAGAGGTGGAGTTATGCTTGTGTGCTTCTCTTCTTTTGAGTTTGTTGTGAGATTTGTTTCTTTCTTTTTCTAGGGTGCAGTTTCCCTCCTGCGTTGGAGTGTTCCTTCTATTATCCTCTGTAGGGCTGAATGGGTAGAAAGATATTATTTATTTAAATTTGGTTTTGTCATGGAATATCTTGGTTTCTCCCTCTATGGTAATTGAGAGTTTTACTGGATATAATAATCCAGACTGGCATTTTTGTTCTCTTAGGGTCTGTATGATATCTGCCCAAGATCTTCTGGCTTTTATAGTCTCTGTTGAGAAGTCTAGTGTAATTCTGATGGGTCTCTTTTTATATGTTATTTGACCTTATTCCCTTACTGCTTTCAATATTCTTTCTTTGTTCTCTGCATTTGGTGTTTTAATTATTATGTGACAGGAGGAATTTCTTTTCTGGTCCAGTCTATTTGGAGTTCTGTAGACTTCTTGTATGTTTATGGTCCTCTTCTTCTTTAGGTTAGGGAAGTTTTTTTCTACAATTTTGATGAAGATGTTAGCTGGGCCTTTGAGTTAGGAATTTTTACTCTCTTCTATACCTATTATTCTTAGGTTCAGTTGTGTCCTGTATTTCTTGAATGTTTTGAGTTAGTTTCTTTTTACTTTTTGTATTTTCTTTGACTGTTGTGTCAATGTCTTCTAGGGTTTCTTCTACACCTGAGATTCTTTCTTATACCTCTTGTATTCTGTTGGTGATGCTTGTATTTGTGACTCCTGACCTCTTTCGTAAGTGTTCAATCTCCAGGGTTGTCTCCCTTTTGTTTCTTTAATATTTCTACTTCCATTTTTAGATCCTGGACAGTTTTGTTCAATTCCTTTACCTGTTTGATTGTGTTTTCCTGTATTTCTTTAAGATATTTATTTGTTTCCTCTTCAAGGTCTTCTACTTGTCTACCTGTGTTCTTCTGTATTTCATTAAGTGAGTTATTTATGTCCTTCTTAAAGCCCTTTATCATATTCATGAGTTGGGATTTTAGATCTGAATCTTGCTTTTCAGGTGTGTTAGGGTATCCAGGACTTGGTGTTCTGATGTTGTCAAGTAGCATTGGTTTCTGTTGCTTGTTCTTGAGCTTGCCACTTACTATCTTGTTATCTCCAGTGCTAACTGCCCTTGCTGTCCCTGACTGGACTCTGTCCTTCCTATGATTCTGGTTGTGTCAGAACTCCTTGGAGTTCAGCTCTCATTGGGATCTTGTGATTCTGGGATCCTATGATCCTGAGATCCTGAGTGTGTCAGAGCTCCTGGGAGTCAAGCTTTTTCTGGGTGGTGCAGGAGTGGGTGGGGTAGCCAGTACCCTGGTCTACCCTGGGGACCCATGCAAACCAGAAGGAACCTGTGTTTCTGGCTGATCGGGGGTTCATGTTTCCCTGGTTCCTGTGGGGGTCACAGTTACTCCGGTTGTTGGGAAAGATGTTGTGGCTTCAACTGTGATCTTGAGTGTGTCAGAGCTCCAGTGATCTTGGGTGTGTATGATCTGCTGGGAGTGGAGCTTCATCTGTGATCCTGGGAGCCTGCAAGCCTGCGATCCTAGGCATGTTAAGGCACCTGGGTGTCAAAATTTTTTCTGGGTGTTGTAGGAGTGAGTGTAGAGCCAGCACCCCAGGTCTGCTCCAGGCACAGGTTCAAACTGGAAGGAACCCCAAATCTTATAATTGTTAATGACTGATATGTACGGTTTTATATCAGCTACTTCTTCTTAAGAGTTTGAACCTTCAGTCTAGAATTTTAAAGTGAAGTCAAATACAGCTGCTACTAGCTGATGGTATTAAGCAAGATCTCTTTAGAGAGTATAATCAGTTGTTAATGCCTTTTACAAAGTGTATCATATTCTTCTTTTTGGTGGTCCAAGAATCTTGTTCCTACTCTCGGTCACTCAACCAGGAAGGTTAAAATGCCTCTGTGAACTGTTTCTTTCTCCTGCTTCTTTGCTCTTCAAGTGATGCTTAGTTGGAACAATTGCCATGTTTGTAAGTTGTTTTAGAACAGTTTTTAAAAGATTGGATAAGTTGCATAATTTCTAATATTTGTCAAAATAAATTGATTTTTGCCTAACTTTATGTTCTTAGGTTCCTTCATATTTGTTTATAACTTGCATATAAAATTAAGCGTAGTCACGTAACTAGAGAAAAGCATGAATTACCACACATCTAAATATGGTCAGTATTAAGAACCCAAGCAGAACAACTTTAGATTCTTTTTCATGTAGAGACTCTATAAAAGTAAATACATTAAATTTCTCTTTTTGAAGTAATAAGGTAATATTAACTTTGTTGTCTGACTTTAAATCAATTCTTATGTGCATAAATAAAATTAGTTACTCCTTGTTCATGTCAGGAGGCCAGGAGTCTTTGTGTTCCTGAGGATTTAGTGTATCATTTATAGCAGTTCTGTATAATGGTAAGTCATTAGAAGTCAATTTAATTCCACGTCCATTCAGCACAGTAGTGGCAGTAGATTCTTCCACTTGGACTCATAGCTGGGGTAGTCACAAGCTTTTGGCCTTTGTGGTTTTAAATCGAAGAAAGAAAAAGAAAGATTCTATCCTTCATAACTTTTAATTGACCTACAGTTCTGCCTGCATTCTTATTCTGATTATGAAACTAAATAACCACTGCACGGAGAAGGCAAGCTTTCCTCTCTTTCTCTTTTAACTCTTGTTTACTAAACAATGAAGCCTCTCATATCCCTAGATCTTCCTTGAGGTTATTAATTTTCCACCACTCTCATTGGGGCCACATTGCAGGGTTCTATTCGTGCCATTTCTCACTTTGGCTACTGAGGAACCATATCTCATCCATTTGTCTTGCTTCCTGTTAACTAACACCACTATTTGAAATAATCTTCCTAAAGTAAAAGTTACTTCCCAACTTTAAGCCTTCCAGTGTCTTGTCATATTGTCAGACAGCCTAGGACTTTCTTTATAGACTGTGATCCTCAAGACTTTTAAATCTGTCTCTACTTTCAGCCTCATACTGACTTGATGTCCAGCAGGTGGTTTATATTTCAGAATCAACACTGTAACCTTCAGAAAGCCTCAAAGGCTTGCTTCACCCTTCTTTCTCTAGTTTTCTCAATCTTTTGTCCTCCAGTCTTTTAAAAGAAAACAAACAAACAAACAAACAGGAATTACATAGGAACACCTGCTTTACAGGCACTCCCAACTATAAGCCACAGACTCCTGATAATTCCTGTTGATGCAATCCTTCAATCAAATATACTCTACTTTATTGTGACTACCATATTATTTTGGGCCACTGCTGCCATTGTACTAAGACATTAATATAATTGGCATGTTTTAGTATTTCTCATCTATTTTTATCCATTCTGGAGATTTCCTTTTTCTGCAGTGATGCTACCATCACGACATCTGCTTTTCAAATCACTCATCTTCTTTCTATATCTCCATGGGCCAAGTTTAAGTTTCTTACTATCATTTACAGAATGTTTCCAGTTGAAGTCCTGCCTGGCCTTCACAGTGGGTATTCTGTTTAATCCTATTAAGAATCCCCAATTACCTGTCCTTGGCAATCATGGCACAAGGATCCAGCCACATTCAGTTTATCTGCTTATTCCTCTTATGAACCATTTGTAAACCTTTTTATCTGAAGGACAGGTGGAAAATGCCTCATCTCAACACCCACCTCTTTATCAGCCCTCTTCTCTATGTCATAATGGGGGCAGTGTCTCCTATATCCATGCCTGTGAAATTAACAACTGCTGCAACTTAATATCACTTGCATGGAGGATGACAACCTTTGCTGCTATCTCACTCCCTCGCACATCTGTACATGTTGCCAGTATTTTCTCTTTCCTAAAAGAAGATACTAAATTTGTGCTTTGAGCATTGCATTGTTTTCCTCTGGGTATAAACCTCTAATATTTGTGGATTTCTTAGAGAATTTTCACCTTTCAAACCAGAAGACTTCTGCATGTCTGAATAAGAGGTTGAAGAGCCCCTGCAGGGTTTGGCTACCACAATTTTTCATTTTGCCAGAAAACCACATGTTTCAAATAGAAAATGCACATTC
>JADRCD010107756.1:0-24563 GCA_019843815.1 Montemys delectorum
TCTTCCGATCTGTTTCATGTGGAACCAACAAAATCTATCTATCTACACACACACACACACACACACACACACACAACATAGTGAGTTTTTAAAATGAAAAACAGGGATAAAATAAACCAAAATTCCACATAAGATTAGCTACTTTATCATATTTATTTAAAGAGATAAATATATAGTACCAGATTACTGAATCTAAGGGAACTAAACATTTTTTTGCAAATGTCTATGTCCTGGTATTTTCATTCTTCTATACTAACACATAATAATTGAGATTGGCCCAGGTTGTAAGGCAGCTAAGACAACTATAATCACAACCTGTCACAGGAAGAGCCAGCTAATACTCTGTTTCTCAAACACTTCAGCCTTAAAGTAGAAAACAAACAAAAATATTAAACGTAAGGTCATTGAGTGGCTCATCTGCTAAAGGGAGTCCGAGGAGACTAACTTTCAAAGGTCTTAGTACAACGTTTATGTTGCAGTCCCAGGCCCGCCCGATAGAAATACGGGTTGTGATTTACTCTTAGAAATTTAAGAAAATGATCTTTCTGTATTCCTCTACTAATACTGTAAAAAAAACATAAATGTTTCACTTTAGAAAGATAGTGAATATTAGTATATGATTTGATGAAAGGGCAATGTGGAAAGAATATAGGGAATTGTAATTTTCCCACTATGAAATGCACTTGAGTTTGCACAAGTAGACCTAACTCTAAACATGCTTTTCAGTCAACTAAAGTTAATGTCTTGAACAGGTTAGCTCACTATCACAATAGAAAAACAATCAAGATAATTGACACAAAAAGAGGGCAGGATTATTTGACATACCATTTTAGAAGTTTTTACATATGACTGGCCGATCCCATTCCTATTGGGCTTATACTGTGACAGATGGCACAGCATGGTGGGAAGCTCATGGTTGAACAAGCTGCTCACTTATAGCAGCAAAGAAGGAGAGACAGAAGGAAGAAACCTTAGTTTCATGGTCACCTTCAAGATCACAGTCTTCAGTGCTCTCAGACAAAGCTAGGCCTATCTCTTAAAAGTCATCAAATTTCTGAAATCAAGAAATTTATCATACAACTTCTGTGGACATTCTACAGTTACACTGTAGAAGCCCAGAATCTTGATTGACTGTTTCCATCATTTAGGACATTTTTTAAAATCACAATCACTTTCAAAGAAAGTTTTGTTTGAAGTATAATGCATTTGTTAGGAAAATCTATCAAGTTTACGCTTAATAACACGGTTGGTTGGTATTTATTGAGTTAGCACATAAAGGCTAACAAGTTTATAGTTAGGTGTTCCTGATTTGCTAGTATTTACCATCTTTAAGCGGGGGGGGGGGGGGGAACTATACTATTACACCTGATACAGGAATGCCTTAAAGGAAGTGTCTCAAGAAAAATAAAGATGGTGTGATAATGTGTGTCAACTTGACACAGGCTGGAGTTATCACAGAGAAGGTAGCTTCAGTTGGGGAAGTGCCTCCATGAGATCCAGCTGTGGGGCATTTTCTCAATTAGTGATCAAGGGGGTAAGGCCCCTTGTGGGTGATGCCATCCCTGGGCTGGAAGTCTTGGGTTCTATAAGAGAGCAGGCTGAGCAAGCCAGGAGAAGCAAGCCAGTGAGGAACATCCCTCCATGGCCTCTGCATCAGCTCCTGCTTCCTGACCCACTTGAGTTCCAGTCCTGACTTCCTCTGGTGATTAACAGCCATGTGGAAGTAAGCTAAATAAACCCTTTCCCCTCCAACTTGCTTCTTGGTTATGATGTTTGTGCAGGAATAGAAACCCTGACTATGACACTCACTTTACATACCAATATCAGCTCCCCGTCCTCCCAATACCCATCACACAGATCCTCCCCATTCCCCCTTCTTACTTTTTTATTAATTATTTTATTTAGTTATATTCTAAATGTTGCTACCCTTCCTGGTCTCCCCTCCAAGAGTTCTTCCCCTGACCCCCTTTCCTGGGAAATGAAGTTTCTACAGGATAAAGCACATCCTTTCCCACTAAGACCAGACCGGCAATCCTCCACTACACCTGTAGCGAGCCCACAAACCAGCCCACATATGCTCTTCCGTTGGTTGCTTAGCCTCTGGGAACTCAGGGGTCTGGGTTAGTTGATACTGTTGTTCATGTTGATAGGATATGGGGTGGCAATCGCTGTCAGTCCTTTCAGTCCTTCCCCTAACTCTTCCATAGGAGTTCCGACCTCATTCCAGTGGTTGGCTGTAAGTTTCTGCATCTGTCTCAGTCAGCTGCTGGTAGAACCTCTCAGAGGACAGCCATGCCAGGTTCTTGTCTGAAAGCACAACAGTAATAGTGGGGGAGGGGTTGGTACTTGCACATGGGATGGATCACACGTGGAGCTAGTCCCTGGATGACCTTTCCTTCTGTCTCTGCTCTGTTTTTGTCCCTACATTTCCTTTAGACAGGAGTAGTTCTGGGTCAAGAATTTTGAAGGTGGGTGGGTGGCTCCATGCCTCAAATGGGGCCCATGTCTATCTACTGGAGGTGGTTTTGCCAGGTTCCATCTCCCCACTGTTGAGCAGTTCGGCCAAGGTCATCCCTATTGGGTCCTGGGAGCCTTCCACATCCCTCGTATCTGGGACCTTCCAGAGTGCTCCCCCTCCCCCCCCATACACACACTGCTGCATATTTCCATTCTCCTGGCCACCCAGGCCTCTTCCCTATCCTCCCCCATACCTGGTTCCCCTTCCCTTCCCCCTCGCCTCTCCTACCCAGGTCCCTCCATCCCTCTGTTCTTTCTTCTAAGTAGGATTGAAGTATCCACACTTGGGACTTCCACACTTGGGCCTTCCTTTCTGTCAAGCTTCACATGGTCTGTGAGTTGTGTCAGGTATTGTGAAATTTTAGCTAGTATCCACTTATCAGTGAGTATATACTACCTCACTCAGGGTGATAGTTTCTAGTTCCTCTATTTGTAAAGGCAAAAAATTTAAAACATCATGTAGTAGTAGTATATTAGGATCACCATAACAAAATGCCACAGAATAGGAGGGAGGGTGTGTATGTGCGTGTTTTCCTGTCTCTCCCCCCACCCCCTCAGAGAGAGAGATTGCCGGTGTTGGAAGTCCAAGATCAAGGCTTAGTTCTTTGGTATCTTTCTTTGGCCTACAGTTGATCCTCTATCCCTAAGTTTTATAAAGTCTTTCTTTTAGTTCATGTATTTCCTTGTTTGTCTGTCTCTCTTTTATAGACACTCGGGAGTAGGTGAAAGCTAATTCAATGTTGTTAACTCTTTGAAAGCTCTATTTAAATACAGTCAAAATATGAGGCAGTAGGGATAAGATCCCCAACATATAAATGTAGGGGAAGAATAAAATTTATTTCTTAATAATAAAGAATTAAAATTTATTCCACTAACTTTTAACATAATTTAAAATACTGGACATTTGTAATAAACTCCAGAGACTTAGCTTTACTGATGATTGCTGTGGGAGTACATCTGATATAATATTGTTGCAAAATTTTGTAAGTTCAGCCTTGCCCATATACACCATGTGAAGCTTGTTTCTCCCCAGATGCTTATATCTCACTGTTTCTCCTGCTCCCATGGTGAGGTGGTGTGCAGCGCCTCTTAATGTGAATGTCTTGACTTTGATTTTGACTAAGACTGTGTAAAACTACTTATTTATTTTTATTTCTTTAAGATAGATAGGGTGTCTCTGTGTAGCCAAGAATGGCCTAGAACTTGTTTTGTAGCTCAGACTAGCTTTAGGCTTGTAGTCCTCCTCCTCCTGCCTCCTGATGCTGGGATTGTAGGTATCCACCACTAAACCTGGTTCAGATGTTCATTGTTTTGTTTGCTTTTGCTGTGCTTGAGAACAGATCCCATTTTCCAACTTTTAAAAATAGAAACTGTCTAGAGAATAAACATTTTAACATAGATTTAGTGACAGTGAGAAGGAGGAAAATATTTCTATTAATCCAAGAATCCAAGTGTGTTTCTTTCTGTTAGATTTTGGCTAAACATGCCAGTATCTTCATCCTGTTTGTTATTTTCTTATCCCTGTAAAACTTATATTCTTCTGATGTGGACCACAAATCCTGGGGCTGAGCATCTTTGTATTCAAAAGGAAACCCATGTGTCTCTCTCCTGCACTTTGTGGAGTCCAAGCTCTGACAAGTGAGAACCCTGTTGCTGCCCTACTCACTCAAGGCCAGTACGAGGCTTCCCTCCTACCCTGCTCTTGCTTTGAGTCACTCAAATCAGTCCAGCCCTCAGCCCTAGCATAAATACTTCAGACCTTCTTCAGGACACATCCTTTTGTGAAGGAGGAAGTGAAAGCTGTGGATGCAGTTTTTCACAAACCTCAAGGTTTGCTAAGAATTCTGACTCTAAGGCAAGGATAGGCATCAGTGCTTGTTCAGCAAAACAGAACAGCAGATTTTTGTTGTTGTTCTTGTTTTTTTGTTGTTGTTGGGTTTGTTTTTGTTTTTTACAATAAAGGTGCAGTGTGGTCTGTGGTTACAGAACAGGTGTTTTAAGTTGCCTTTAGCTTTTCTTTGTTTGTTTGTTTTTCTGAAGTCTCACTAGGCCAAAGAGGATTTGTGATCCTCCTGTATCAGCCTTCTGAGTACTGAAATCAGATCACAGGAGGGCTTCACCAAGCCCAGTTAAGTTATATCTTTAATATTAACTATTGAGCCAAGTACCAGGAAAGAGGGAGAAGAAACAAGCAAGATTAGATTGTTGCTGCCTTGGGACAAAGCACATTCTAGCCTGGTACCCAGCCTGTGATGGTTCCTCTACTCCTGTTGTCATCTAATGTTTAGAGAGAAAGCCATGCACTGTGTCTGCCTTACACAGGGACTCGCCTTCTAGTCATCGGTACCATTCATTTCACTATTTGCTTGCTAATTATATCTTAAAGGTAAGTTTTCCTGAGTTGAAATCCATTGACAATATTCTTTTCTTCTTATAGCTTGTACCTCCTTTTAAGCCTCAAGTAACATCTGAAACAGACACCAGATATTTTGATGAAGAATTTACAGCTCAGACTATTACAATAACACCGCCTGAAAAGTGTAAGTAAACGTACCGCAGTTGATGACATGCTGAAGTAGTGGGACTCAGTCTTCCTCAGTCATTGGCTACATCACAAATGAGATCCGTCTGGGATGTTTATTCCATTTCTATAAGAATTTGCAGTGCCCCATGAGAGCAGAGCAGAGCAGCAGGAACAGACTTCTCCAGGTAGAACAGTTGAGGCCACATCCCAGCCTTGCTGCTTCCCCTCGGCAGTCTTAGCAGCTCTGTGCTACCTGTGGCCATATATCTTAAGTCGGAGCTCTCCCTAGCCCAGACCCCTGTTCCTGCTCATCACAGCTTCAGGGCCTCACCAGCTCTGCCTCCTCCTCACGTAGTCGTTTAACTTTCCTTTTAAAGTAGCTTTTCCTTAAATAGTAGTATCTTTAAAGGCAACTGAGCTTGCTATTAGTTTTTATGTATATACTTTCCATTAAGAATGCATTGGACTGTGTGTTCACACACCATCTCATGTCGTTCCACATGCACTAATATATGCCTCATACTCCAAGAGGTGCTGTACATAAGTAGGTTTTGGTTGAGGAGGATAGGACAATTTTGAGATACTTGGAAAGCAAAAAGAATCCAGGTATGGGTGTGTACTAACCTTTAGCATCTCTTCCTTTCTTTTTCCTTGTTTTAACATTTTCTGTACTGTTGATTGATATTGCTTATCTACACTGAATGTTTGTGAGACAGAAAAAGAAAATGAAATGCTATCCATGTAGTGGTCATGGTTACATAATTTTATTGTTAAAACATAAACAGGACTCATCTGGAGTCACTCTCTGGCCCTGCATCTGAGAGAGTGAATGCTCCCACGGGAAATGTCTGTGTACATGTATGCAATTCTGGCTCTCTTATGCCTTTACATTGACAAGAAATGCTTAACTATTATAAGTAAAGATGTTGAAGCCCAGTATCACACACAGCTAGAGCAGGGGTCACCAGCACAGCTAGGACACCAACCAGGTTCTAAGATGCCTGAATGCTAAAAGGAGCTGCATATGTTATTGGTAGACTTTTAGTATCACTAAGAAGTTAGAGACTGTTAAACTCCTGTGGAGTTGTGGGTAAGTAGGCAAGGGTTATCTGAGTAGAAACTATGGGTATAGGCCTTGGCCTCTGTTCTCAGCATGGGATGTAACAATATAATTGTTCAAAATACTGGGAAACTCCAGTGAGTAACTGTGCAGACCAACAGACGTGCCTGCTCTGAATTCTTGCTGGGCTCTGCCGTTTGGATCAAAGGCTGGTTGCATGCAGACCATCCTTTCCCAGGGTACAGCTCTCCAGTGACTTCCTTTTTTAGCATATATCCACGTCCTCACCCAGAGAACCACGTTTGATGTCATAGTCCAAGGAATAATGCAGTCAGAGCACACTCCATCCTACTATGACACTTCTGTATTGAGGATCCTTTTACTTGATATTTTTTCATCAGTTAACATGATATTACTGAAAGGATCTAATGACATAATGACTCTTGTCCCAGTCCCTGAAAGATACTGTCTAGACAAGTATTTATTAAATGAGTGAACGTAAAAGGTGACCAGAGCCTGGGAGGGTTGAGTCAGGAGGAGGCCCTGCTCTGAGCACACAACAGTTGTCCTTGGGTGTCTGGGCTGCCTGTTTGGGCCTTTCCTCCCATTGGCATCCATAGTGTACTTTAGGCTAGGAAGATCTTGGGATCTTTTTGGAAAATAGCTCAGAGGGACTCTCACTGGCCTAGCTTCTTCTGGGCTCACAGAATCCTTTATGCCTTAACCTCCTGACTTTAGAAATAACACCTCTGGGCCTTCTCACCCAGCTTGATTCATGACCTGCCCCGTCCTCAGTATCAGCCTCTTTAATGTGATTTCTTGAACACAAGTTTTGGCATTTGAGCATTCTTAGGAGAGCTGAATGCATGACTTTGGAAAAAAAATAGAAATAGTTAGGGCTTAGGAACGAAGAGTCATGAGTAGATAGTTCACTTCAGAAAAGTAAAAGTGAAATCCTGATTTTCAAGATAGAAAAATACAAAAGCAGAGACTGCAAGCCTAGAGCCTACTTCATGCCTCATCTCTGGCATTAATTGTTCTGAGACATGATGCCTCAACTGTGCCTGTCAGGGAGGCACAGAGACTCTAGGATCTCTCAAGCCCATGCTTCTCTAGGCTGTGACTAAAAGCCTGCTTTTAAAGAACAGTTCCAGCGCACTGTAAGCCTGAATGGCCTGATTACCTGGTCCTCAGGATGGACATGAAAAGTGAGTTATAGAGCTCCAGCATGAAAGGCCCTAACTAAGTGGGATGAGCTCTACTGAGTCTCAGCCAAGTGGAGTTAGAAGCCGTTACAAGTACTCTTGTGGTTATTCGGCCATTAACTTGACTCCTAGACTCAGGAGTCAAGGACCAGGAAAGACATCTTACCTTTTCCTGTCTTCATATTTGTGACTCAGACTTAGGACAGCTGTCCTAAGGAGAATTTTGTTTCTTTCCAGTTCCTAAGACCTCTGAAATGATACTAAGATGATGACTAGGAGATGCGTCATGTACATTTAAGTTTAATTTCTTTCCTTACCTTCATTAATCAACACAAGTGGGCCAGGTTGTATAAGGCTTGGTGTCTTTGAAAGATAACAGGTTCATTTCTGGAGTTACACAACAGCAGCTTTACAGCAAGCCTTAGGTTAGCATAATTTCCAAAGTAGGGGCTATCAGCCTGTGGGAATCTGACTTCTGTGGACATCAGAAGTAGAGTATGGCCTTGCTCTGCTGCTGGACAGTCCCTAGACAGTACAGTAGCAAGAGTCCTGACAGGGAACGCCACAAACTAGAATTAAGGAGGGTCTAGAGCTTGGGCTCCTCTCTCCTTGCTCAGGATCTCCTGGGTGGAAAGGCAAGTGAAGGGTAGCTAAGCCTCACTCTGTCCTAGTAGCTTGTGTTGAAGCGGAGAAGTTCCAGTAAATGCAGTTCTTGGTTCTGAGGACCAAGGGAAGGACTTTGGCTTTGGCAGTTCATAGATTCTAAGTTTTCTGTATGGGAAGAGAAAAGAGACAACACACCATTATTCTACTGAGAGTAGTTTTTTTGTGCCTTGAAACCATTGTTACTCACAACCCAGGCATCAAGATTTGATTCCAGAGTCTACGGGATGCCATATGTCAGTAGTTGTCTTCCTAGTTGCCACCTTGGTTTTATAAATCAAAAATTTTAAATGATTTTTTTAAAGAATATATCAGTAGTTAAGAAAGAAAGCAAAATGTTCCATTTTCTGCAAACAGCTGCAGCAATGTGCCAGATTGTCCTAACTGGTATTAATTAATTGAACAGATTTTAGAATGTGTTGTCTTTCATTACATCCATCAATGGCCCTGTGCTTTCCTCTCACAGAAAAGGAAAATTTCTTTGAGAGAAAGCTGATCACTTTTGCTACTGTCTAATTACATTTGTTAAATGTTCTAAGAAAAGCAGTCACCCGGGGCTATGGGGATGCAGAGATTCAAATACAGAGCAGTAGTCTTTATTTTTTGGTCATGTAAATGTCCGTATATTCATGACTGCTGTCATTGTGCCTGCATGGTCCAGAGGAGGACCAGCTTCACAGGTACTGACTGGGTGTCCTGCTTCCTAGTTGCCTTCACTGCAGTCCCCACCAGGACAGCACAAGTACCCAGGGAGCTGCTGCCCTCAACTGGACATAGTTAAAGAACAAGCCCCATTGTAACCAACCCTGAGGGGGTAGTCAAGGGCTGGAGTGGGCGGCTTTGAGGAAAGATAGGCCCACGTGGAGCTCATAAGCAGACTATAAATTTCACATTTGTCCCTGTTCAGGATTGTGGTGAGGGTTATTGAAGTGATGGTGGAGGTGGAGGCTGTCTCAATTCTCTGGAGACACCCACAAGTTCATCCTCTCTCTCCAAGGCAAGACCAAAACCTGTGATGTAAAGCCCTTTTAGGCCTCAGACCAGGTCTAGTTACAGCCAGGAGCATGAGCAGTACCTGTCCTCTCTCTGGGGTGGGAAAGGCACACAGCTTTCTTACACATAGCTTCTGGGCTTGCTGCAGGTTTGCTATGCAGAAACAGTCAGAGAAACAAAGCTCTTGGTGGAGAAAGAGTCTTTGAGAGGTGATTGACATGTGTCAGAATTGGATCATTGCTACTTCAACTGACCTTTCTATAGAGATTTTATGTTGTGTGATTCAATGGTGGATACCTCAAACACATTCCAGCCAAAGAATTTGATCTAGAAGATGTATGCCATTGGTTTAGTTCTGAACCCATATTTTCTCAGGAGGCTGAGCTTTCTGCTTGCCTCAGCATGACATAGGATTGCTGCTCAGCTGCTGACAAGGCAGCCGTCTCTTTGCAGAGGGGAATTTGTGTAGTGTCCTATGCAAAGTGTGTGTGTGTGGAGTGTTTCTATCTACTGCACCAATAGTTTTTGATGCATTTGACCTGAACAAGTTAGGTAATGCCAATTCAGCCTCGCTTCTGAGGTCCCTGTGCATTAGGAAGAGAATATGAAAAAGAGTTTAAAAAATCATTTTTCAGATGAAGGCAAAGCCTTTTATTGGGTGCATATAGTTTCTGTTCATGAAAGTAATGCTCCCAACAGAACCTGGAAAACAAAAAGAATGGGACTACCTCACTTAGTGGATTTAAGGAAATAGAAATATTTTGCTTGGGAAAAAAAAAGATTGTAAGACTAGAGAGAGATGATGGCTCAGTAATTAAGAACAGCTGCTGCTCTTAGAGGGACCTTGGTTCAGTTCCTAGCCCCACACTGTGGGGCTCATAACGTGTAACTCCAGTTCCAGGGTGCTTTACTTTGTTTACATTGCGATGATTAAAAAAACATAATGAGAAGTAACTGGGAGAGAATTTATTTGGTTTTACAATATCCTGATCACAGTCCATCCTCAAAGGAAATTTGGAGCTTACGGCAGGAACCTGGAGGCAGGGGCTGCTGTGGATAGAGGGCATGCTTACTGGGCACCTCCCAACGGCTTGCTCAGCTTGCCTTTTTATATAATCCAGGACGTGTATGTACCCAGGGGTGACCCAGAGTGTGGTGGACCTTCTCATACCAATCATTAATCTAGAAGATACCCCTGAAGACTTGCCTACAGTGCAACCTGGGAGAGGTATTTTCTCAATTGGATGTCCCTCTTCCCAAATGACTGTAGCTTATATCAAGTCTATAAGTGTGCCATGTAACCGGCACCCAGGGCATCTGCGGCCTCCTCCAGGCTCTGAGGGCACTTGCACTCCTGGGCTTTACATAAACACATGCCCACCCTCACATACACACACATACACACAGATAAAAAAATAAAAACAAGTCATGTTTTAGTAGCTTGTACTGACTAGTGTATCCTGCTTACAGGAGAGTGCACAGTGGACTTTGTAGGTGAGCACGAGTGTCTCAGATGGAGCTTTCTAGTACACCCTTAGGGAGGAAGGGGCTTGGTTCATAAGAGAGGGCATTCATACATGCTGTCCTGCCCCCACAGCTTGCAAATTCTTTCTTGTTTTCCTGATGAACCAGGACTTGAAATCTGCCTGTTGGTTTTTCATCTTTTTTTCTTGTTTCCTTTATTCTACCTTAAAATTTTACTATAAGAAAATAGACTAGTGAGTTAATCAGCGGTAAATACTGACTAGTGTTGCTTAGGCAGATGAGTTGGCAGACACCTGGGTGGCCAGGGAGAAGGCTGCACGAACTCTGGAGACCTGATGGCGTCTGTAGAATTAATTCAGGGGCTTAGAATTTAGAACTTTATGCTTTCCTGAAATGCACGATTCTTGAAAGTAGTATTTTTTTCAGTAACATTTTCCCTAAAGTATTGAATCTTGAAATTTTGATGTCTTAGAGATGATTTTATAATATTCTTTATTTGTAGACCATGTGTATATAGAAATCACTGTTTTTTAAGCTCAGTTTTGCTGCAAACTTGACAAGACATACTGTCTCTGAGTGTGTAGGCAGAGCAACAGTAGAAACATAAATGACAGCACTGTTTGCCGCCCACAGATGATGACGATGGCATGGATGGCATGGACAACGAGCGGCGGCCACACTTCCCTCAGTTCTCCTACTCAGCAAGCGGACGGGAATAAGTCCCTTTCAGTCTCTACACTGTCATCTTAGACTTGGCCACCGAGAATGATCCTGGACATCTCCACCAGTCCTCGCTCTTACAGTTAGCAGGGGCACCTTCTGACATCCCTGACCAGCCAGGGTCTTCACCCTCACCACCTCTCACCACATGAAACCATATACACAGACACTCCAGTTTTGTTTTTGCATGAAATTGTATCTCAGTCTAAGGTCTCATGCTGTTGCTGCTACTGTCTTACTATTATAGCAACCTTCAGAAGGAATTCTACAATCTTTGGGAGTCATCAGCCCATCGTTCATTTGTGCATCAAGTGTCATCTGCTTTTGGTTTTTGGTTTTCCCTAGCAGTGAAGGCTGAGTGAGACACACTGATTCTAGGTACATTTTTAACTTTCTAGGAGATAAATCAAGAACTAATTAGACTAAGAAGATTTAGTTTATATTTCTGAACAAGCAGTTGTTGAAGGGTGGTGGTGTGTGTATGTAAGAGTTTAGCAACGCATATCTGACCAGCACATGAAGTGTGTATCACTGACATTTGGCTGGAAATCCTTAGGAAACATTGAGAGGACTGAAGGGCCAATGAGATACACATGTTTCTTAATTCCTGCTGGCTATTGTAGAGGAAGCCCAGATTTCAAGGGCAAATGGACATTGTTCAACCAAGTCCTGAAGGTGCAGAGTCCCCTGGAGTGTCTTGGGATCTACTCTGTACCAGAGAGTATTTTCCCCTGGGCTTGGCAGCCTTTTCCCTTTCTTGATGTTTATCACCTCTGATGGCTGAAGAATGTAGACAGTATAATGATCCTGCTGTCGCCAAATCTATACACCAAGGTGAACAGGTGTTTGCCTTACCAGTTCTGAAGTTTTTACTTTCACTTATAGGTAAATTAGCTTTTTCTCAGATGTTAAAACTTTGAATGTCCTTTATGGTTTTGTTTATATTACAGTAGTATTTATTTTTTAGAGATAAGAATTGTGTTGTCATGTTAGCAAGCGCAGCTCCAATTCACAGGTCATTGCCTGAGTTTTCTTTTGACCCATATGCAAGGAATGTACACACTTGTTAGAATCATGCACTTTTTCTCCTATGTTAGAAATAATGGTAAGGCTCTGGGACTGTATCTGTTGGTTAGAATCTTTGGGAGAAGAGATGCTGTAATTTAACCCCTTGGAGCTGAGATGAGAAAATCCCCAACACCCAGTGCCAAGGGCGTGGTGGGGCAAATGGATGTTGATGGTTGTTCATGTGAGTGGGTGTGAGAGGATAGCCTGGCATGAAGTAATGGAGAAAGCTGAGACCCAGTGATGATGAGAAGTGAACACAGCACAAACATCCCCACAGTAGGAAGTAAAGGGTAAGCCGCTGATGTGTCTCTTCTTATCAAGGTACATTCATTACTGAACCAAGCCATCAGGGAAAACAACAAAACAAACACCTCTAGCTTTTATTTTTCTGTACATACTCATGTCTCCCAACCCAAACATTTCTCACTGAGAGGGGACATGTATGCAAACCTCATCCTTCTCCTTCATTAATGATGATCTTCAGATTAAACCCTTTGGTGCTAGGAGCTGACACTTTCCAAAGCAGACTGTGAAGTCCAAGGATCAAAGCCCCTTTTGCAGCAAGCAAATGGGCAACTGCTCCAGGAGTGATGGTGGAACTGGATTCCAGTTACTAACTGACAGCTCCCAAATGGAAGACTACAGCGTGACAGTGTTACTGCATTGTCTTTTGAGTAGGAAGTCATGTTCTCATGCAGGTGTCTTGGCCTCTAGGCTCAGACTTAGGGAAGCAGAGCCGCTGCTGGCAGTGGCTGGCCGCTGGGACTGCTGGGGTGTAAAGGACATTTTCCTGAGGCGGCTAAGACAGACGTAGATTTTTGTCCTAAGTTTTCATGTTTCTACCTGGGTGAGTTTACCCTAAGTAGGAAGTGGGAAGTTAAACTGATGTACATTCTTACATCTGCAGCCTTCTTTCTTCCTACATAGAAGTATGTTGAATGTTTCACATCGACAAGAAAGTAGATTAGAGGGTATGTCCTTTAAGTTTCTTTGCATCCATTCTGTAAGAAAGAAGTAGGAGGAGGAAGAAAAGCAAGCTGAGCCTGGCTGATGTTGAGAGCATTTACTCCCTCAGAGGGAGCAGACACTGTCCACTAAGCACACAGCTTCTTTTGTCTCTCCTCTCAAGTCTTAAGGTAATTTCATGACCTTGGCCAAGGATACTTTGTGAAGATTAATGAGGGGACATTGACAATGCCTCAGGCTGGCCACTCCTCACACCTGGCCCTTGGTCCACAGCCATTCAAGGGTTACTCATCCCATCCCTGACTCCCTGAGTGTCACTGCAGGTGGGTTCAAGAATTCTTTCCTTACACCCTCCACCAGATGTCAGTGAAAAGGCAGAGGTAGAACAGAGGTGTGGAGAGGAGACTATAAAATCTTATGTTGCCTAGACCTACAGCTTTGGGTTCTGGCAGTTGAAATGGCCTGAAACCTGGCCTCGTCATGTCCACACGCAGCTCTGGCTTTGTGATTCCAGCTCCTACCAACTCCACCTTGACCCCTTGTCTCCATGCAGGGCTGTCTGGGAGGAACCTGGCCACTTCTGCTCAGACTGCTGCCAGCGTTCTCCCAGCTTTGCTCCCTACACTCATGACATAGATTATTCCAGTATTGTTTCCATTTCCCACCTGACCTCCAGCTTCTCAGAGCTGACTTCTTGCAGGGGCCACGTGCTTCTCTTTCCTCACTAACTGCAGGGTCTCCACCACACCTCAGTGTACACAAGTTGCTGCTACCGTCTGTACTGTCTACATCACAGTCCCCTTAGCTTGCTCCTGGTAGTGCATTACAGGCAAGCATGAAATGTAAAGTATTTATTTAAATAAAAAGGAAACCTCTGAATTGGTCATCGAGTCACCTCCCTGTAGATTTGTAGTCTGACATATTTTGACTTTGTAGTTCTTCTGCTAGATCCATACAAGATCTGGTCATCTGGTTAAGGGTTTGAAGCAGACACAACTGTGAACCCGGATGCTACCCTCACTGTCACAGCTGGCCACACTACAGATGTTTGTGTCCTTACGTTTATGACCCACAGGGTGTGAAGTAACTACCAAGAACCTGATTTTGTACACTGTCCACCCTCAGTATCTCACGCTCTCTGACAGGGACACATTACTTTCTTCGTACAGACAGCTGAAATAAAGCCCTGTGTCAATCTGCTGCTTCTCTGTTTGTTGTTGTTGGATATGGCTCTGTAATTTCAGAAAACTAAATTTCCCTCTTTTCTAGAATAATGATTATAGCCCCAGCAGTTATTAACCAACCATGTATGAAGGTGTGATAGGAAAAGAGAGAAATTCCTCTTACATAAAACACATACAGGGTGTTTTTACTTAACCAAAATGCCAATAGCATGCTTGTTGAAACCAATAAAGGGCTAGGAGTGGAGTCACTGGCCACCAGCAGTAGATTTTAAGGCATATCTACTAGGATGCCAGAGAAAGAGTAGGTTGCAGACCCTAAAGGTCTTAATAAGAAAGGGTGTGGGCCCAGAATTCTCAAGGAATGCAGCTTCTCACTAATGATGTCTTCCTGATAACATACTGCTCTGCATACTTCGGGCAAGTGTATCTTTAACCCTTCATGTCAGTTTGACTTAGACTTGAGGAATTGATGGCTAGAATGTCTGGGTTACATCGTTTTGGACGGGGTGTCTTTCTGATTTTTACCTCATAAGCTACAATTGTAGAACTTGGCTTTGCTCTTGTGAGTTCAACCAAGAGAGGAATGACTTTTGGGACCAGTTAGTCAGGCGTGCATGTATATTTCTCACAGCCAAATTTGGGGACATTCTTACATGTGCTGTCCTCAAAATCAACTGGGGTTGGCAGATCCACGAGGCTGAAATAAAGTGACCTCTACAACTTTCTAAAGGTGCTATTTTTAGAATATTGTATAATTTATTCCTGGTATACATAAAACAGAATTGAGGACAGTTAAAACCTGTGACAGCTTTATGTCTAGCACATTTGATGAATCCAGAAACTTCTGACTCGGAAGTTCTGCTGTTCTAGGCTTGCACCTTTGACACGCCCCAGAGATGAGGATGGCCCATGCACCGTCATGCTGCCACCACTCCATGGCCTAAGCTGCATGTTTGTGAGGGGCAGGCTGAGCATGTGGACAGCAGGCCTCAGCTGAGAGCCCTGGGGGGGAAGGGGGCTGCTGGCAGGGAGAGGTGAGGTCTCACATGCAGGCTTGCCCTTAGTGTTTCCGCCTTCCCTCAGACTTCTGACCATCTCAGCAGCCAGGCTCTATTTCCCATCTGTCCGTTTGCTTTTGTTTTTGTTTTTTTTTTGTTTTTTGTTTTGTTTTTTTTGTTGTTGTTGTTTTCGTTTGTTTTGTGGTGCTGGGGGAGGAACCCAGGGCCTCACACAATGCTGGGCACGGGCTCTGCCACTGAGCTACACCCCAGACCTTCCAGTGTCCGTTTGTATTCCTTTGAAGCATTTGAGGGCTTGACTGTATAGTAGAAATACTATTTTAGACTAAGAATATGATCTGTGTACAGATATTTGATATACTGTTACGTAAATTTTCTAATTTCGCATACATTTGTTTTTAGGCTCCTCTCAAATACTGCTATTGAAGACAAAAATCTGACACCATCGAGCCAAAGATGCCTTTTTGGGGGGAGGGGGAGGGGTTTGCTTTGTGTTGTTCAGAGAACAGGAAGAATAATGCAGAGTGCTTCCTGAGTGCACACAGTTCAATGGGAAACGCTGGATGCTGGCTAAAGGTAGACATGGGCATGAGGGGCAAGAGACGGTGACGGCAGGAGGAGAGGTGTCTTCAGTACACCTTGGCTGACTTCAAACATGTGCCTTTCAGTGTGTTTTGTCATTGCTACAAAGTGAAAAGGAAACGAAACAACTCAAGTCTTTAGAAAGGTCATTTTATTAATCCCTGTGCATACTTTAGAGACAACGTGGCTTGACGCCGTTCTGAGCACACACTCCCAACTAGCCCTAGCCAGTTGATGCTGAAGCACTCCGTGTCTATAGCACAGGGACAGACAGACCATGGCATGAGGACCGGCCCCCCTGCAGTCCCCGGTGGTGTCTCCCTGGGGAGGTTTCGGTGCACTGTGGCACATTAAGTACAAATCAGATGAATGTAAATATCTCTTTGTAAATCATTTATTTCACTCTGTTTCATCCAGGTCAGCAATCAGATTGTGGCATGCTGGGTAACTGGAAAAAAATGATAATAAAAAGTAAGTTTAAATAGATCCTGGGTATTTGTTTTCTCATTTGCTGGTTTGGTCAGCTGTTATCACTGAAGTTTTGGAGAAAAGGTTTCTGTTGCTAAAAATGTGAAAATTATGTATAGCCAACTGTACTGAAAATTTGTGCCTTACCCCCTGCTACCAGAGACCAACGAAAGCCCTGTTTGTATATCGGTATCAAGCCATATACTTGTAATGCTTTCCTTCTGACAGCTGCCTGTACTCCAGGCCTGTGTGTACCTCTACCTGTGGACACTTGACATTATGGCAGTGTGCTGAACTATGATGTGTAGGCAGCTGGTCTGGCATCAGATGGGCAAACGTCGGGAAGATTAGGCTGGCCCAGAGTAACACAAAGGCATGTGCTACCTGCAGTTTCTTGTAACATACAGAGGTGTGTTTTTTACATTCTCAAAAAGGTGCTCCACTCACATGCTAGAAGGTAGGATCCATGATACTGAGGTAGATTTTGCACTTGTTGGTAGTGGGGAGAGCCAAGGGTTAGGCAGGCGTTAAACACCATCCCCTGGTGACCATACTGACACTGCCCACAAGCCCACTAGGGCTACCAGAATGTCTCCCTAGTTCTACAATGCCTTCAGTGGAAGGTGACCAGCTACAGTACTGGGAAAGTCTGAGGAGAGCTATCTATGGTAGCCCCAGAACTGCAGTTTCCACTGGGCCAGGATGGTAGAGCACAAGCCAGGGCCCACCCAGCCTAGTGACTAGACCTAGCACCCAAGGGAGAATTCTGCTGCCTTGCCTTGTGGAATCCATGACTCCCGGTAGGGATTTCTGAGGTGGGCGAGTGAGACATGCTAGAAATGCTTTTTCTTCTTTTTCTTTTTTTTCCCCCTTTGGAAAAGGTCATGTGTGCATTTCAGGTAGATGGCACCATGTGTAAGTTAGCATGGTGGTGAATTTTAATGAACTGTTACATGAGCAGACTGGCTTCTCACAGAGAATGGAGGTGGGACTGTGGCCAAAGGCAAGCAGGGCAGTGTGAGGTTCACAATGAGGGGCTTTTCAGAGCCCAAGGGAGCTCTGTTCTCAGACTCTGCCATAGGGGGTCTGGAACATCTGTCAGTCACCAAAGCCTGCGACCAGTTTAACCAGCAATAACGCTGATGGCAGCCTTCACTGAACAAGCTGATACTGGTTCTGAAAGTGACTAGGTGGGATACCCCTCTGCCCAGTGCTCTGAGGGCAGCCAGGGAAGACTGCTTGTACCCCTAGACACAAGGGCTTCTAACCCAAGACAGTAAGTGACTGACCATGAATCAGCGCAAACCATGACAAGCATATTTCAGAAGTCAGAGGTGAATAAGCTTGGGCAGAAAAAAAAATCCCTCCTTCACTTCCGATGAGTGGAGGCCCTGTGGCAGAGAATGGAGCTTTGCAGCAGGGTCTATATTAACCCAGAAGTGCATCTCTCTGTCAGTCTTTGGGTGCCTGTGATCGCAAGGCCATGGAGTAATGTGGTAGGTATCTCTGGGCTCCCCGCCCTTCTGATGGAGGACAACCTCCTGGGATGAGAGGATGTGAAGTGAAACAGACACACATGCAGTCACATGCTCATGGAGCGAGAGTTGTCCCTCTCCAGCCAGTGTTAGGCCTCGATTTGGGTAGGCATGCAGTTTCTTATTGCCGCTGCATATCCTCTTCAAGTCGTGCCCTCCGAGTGTCTCTGCCACACTGCCTGCCAGAGTGACATTCTTCAGTGCTGCCTGATCTCTCCACACAGTACCAGAGACACAAAAATGTGAGTTACTGTGATAGTCTGACTTCTCTGCAGACGTGTGCCAGAGTGTTGCTAATGTGTACTTCTGTCCTCAGCTGCACAGCTGTCCACTGTGCCCTCCGTCTAGGAGGGAAGGTGTGTCTAGGGAGTGTTCTCAGCTCACAACCCCCCAATTCAGCCCTCATGTACTACCATGACCCCTGGTGTGGTCCTTCTGGCCCTCTGACTGCCCTGGGAGTAGAGGAGAGACCCCCTTGCATCCTGAGGTCCAGTCTGGTGTGGCTGGCCCTCGTGCTTGCCACTTTTCCATTCTACCACAGCCTTCTCCCCCAAACCTTGGGTTCTGTGCTCAGTTTCTTTCTGAAGTTTTTTTACGAGGTGAGTGTAACGGGGTGGCCCAGAGTGTGGCCCAGTTGCCCGTGCTTTAGAGTCCCCAGCCCTTCTTGCTGCTGGGTTAGTTTTGCTTTGTAGTCTGAGCTGCCATTTCCTTGGTTTCTTTTCCTTTCCACTAAGGTCGGACTTCACACTGTATGGCCCAGGCCTCCTACTGACTGCCCACAGGTCTCTCTGCCCTTTAGTGTTCTACGGGCACTCAAGTCCGAATTCTTTCTGGCTGGCTGTGTGTCCCTTACCCCATGCGGTGAGGACCCAAACTCTCTGTTCCTATACCCCTGGCAGTAGGCATCTACCTTTAAGAGTAGGAACTTTCTCAGTGGTCCTTCCAAGCTTGTTCTGAAGTGACAGAGGTACACACACTCAGGCCCTCAAATCTTCTCTGTGGCCTGCCTTCCCTTCTGGTGCTTCCCACTACATCACTTTCCCATATATGACTTCTTCGTTGGGCTATATCATTCCATCTGCCTGAGAGAATATGACATAACTTCTCTCCAGTGGCCCCATGATCCTGTTGTAATATTGACAATGGCTACAAAATTCAGTGGGACTTGGACTGGGCTCCCAATGGCACCTAACCTGTACTTAAGATGCCGAGCATGTGATCTCCCAAGTACAGATCCTACCATGATTCTCAAGGCCTGCTGTGGTACATCCATGAAGAACTGAGCAGCTGGCATGACAGCATTCTAAAGGGCAAGACAGGAGGCAACCCAGAATGACCAATCCAGACAGGGAGAGAAAAGAGCATCCTGTCTGTGAGTATATAGACCGTACTGGGTTATGAAGGACATCTAGTTTAGCACGTGGTAATATCTACCAAGCTCAGCAGTGCCTGCCAGACCCTAGAGCAGTCTCCCCAACGTAGGCCAGCGCCTCTGGTAGGAATACTAAGATTCTGGCCACTGTCAGCTATGTAGCGAGGCAGGAAGTCACAATCACCATAGGCCATCGCTGACTTCTTGGTGGCCACCTGTCTGGGCTTTTGAAGACAGCTGTGGTTCCCTTCCATGGAAGGTCTGGCTCCGCTGCCCCTACAGAAGCCAGAGCCAGGAAAAAGCAGAAAGGGTGAAGAGGCTGCCCTCAGACAAAGCAGGGCTTGATGTGATGGGAGGCAGCTCTGTGTAGGCCAGCGACATGGTGCTCTTGCAGGAGCACCTGAAGTCTTTCTTCTCGGTGTGCAGCTCATCACCACAACTCCTCCACTGTCAAGTGTCATTATTTTGGCTCCCAAGCACTTTCTCTGCACAGGGCAGGTATCTGTTTCATGTGAATCATATTTCCATGGGAAATAAATTTTAAGAATTCCCAAAGGACAGACAGTGTCACCAACAGCAAAGTGGAGCCTCTGGCTGCCTTGTGTTTTAAAGCGTTAAAAATGAAGACAACATTGACATTTGGGGTTGTAATGTGACGGAATTGCAGTCTTTTAAAGGCAAGAACCACTTATCTCCACTGCATGTAATATTCAGTGTTTTGTTCACTTGTCTAATTGGATTAAAATATTTAGCTCCCTTTAAAAACTTGATTGTGAATTTATATTGCAAAATATAATGTCTAACTCAGAAAGCAGAAAGAGGAGCAAATGCATCTGAAGCAATATAAAATTCAACATTTTCACCCACTATTCCTATTCTGGAAGTACACGTTTTTGGACAAAGGGAGCTCTTAGATGAAGTCTAGTGTGCTCTTCAGTATTAGTGACAAACAAGGCGCCTGGATGAACAGCCTGGATGAACTGTGTGCTGTTTCAGCTGCTTGGGGAAGTCTCCGTGACTTCCCCGTGATTATGTTAGAAATGCAGCCCAGGGTCTTATGTCATTCTCTAAAACACCCAGCAGCAGGGAGTTAATGACATCGTAGCTGCATATGTTCAAGTTGATTTAAAAAAATTTGCAAGTCACTTTGGTTGACAGTGTCTTGTACACAGTTTTGAAAGAATCAGGGCAAACTTTAACAGAGTCAGTTTTTATTTGAAAAATATTTTCTGGGAATGTATCAGTGTTTATTTTTGAGACTGACAATTCGGGTGAAATTCAGGATAAAAACAAAAAAACAACAATTTGGTTGAAATCAAATTGTTTGTTTTCATCTATTTAGAATTCTTTCCAAAAATTCCTGGTTCAGGAGGAGGCTTTGTAAATTATTTTATTTGGTATACTTTCTGTTCCATTCATAAGACACCATCTGTCTTGCAGGTAGTTAACTGGGTGGGCCGTGAAGTCAGCTAGGCAAAGCCCCTGGGCTCTAGGAAGGACAAGATAAGGGTGACCACCTCTAAGTCCCCACTTTGTCTCTCTGCTCCCCACCAGCCAGTGGGTCTGGGCCACCCTCACTTGAGCTACCCATCACCAGACTCAACCCTGTGTCTGCTTCTACTCACGAGCAGGCCTCTCCTCCCCTCCCTAGAATTTGCCTCTCATGCTTATTTTCAACTCTGTTCAATGAGTCCTTTGATGTAATGAGATAATGTCGATGATCTTGAATATAATCACATATGGCTGCTGGATCCATGCACAACTTTAAATCAAATTAGAAAGTACATTTGCTGCCAAGAATGCTTAAAAGTCATAGGGCCAACTGATTAACCACTGACACGGCAGCTTCCGACTCTGTTTTCTAAACTGTGAGTGATTCATATGAAGGGACTCAAAGGGAATCCCTCCCCAGACTGAATGCTGAGGACTGAACAGGCAGGCTGCTCAGGGTGACAGCTACTGCGGGATGCCAGGCAGCTGAACCCAGAGTCCTTACCCAGTAAGTAACTCTAACTCATCTCGATGGAACAAACAGCCCTCCCAGTGGACAGAGCGTTTCTGTTCTCTTCCTCCCCCAGACCCATTCTCCCCAAACAGAATCCAATTTTCTCACCAGAGGGCCCCACCCTTCCTGGCCAGATGTTACTCTTTGCGTTTAGGCTTCTGACCCCAACTCTGCTTCAAGCCTTGACCCTGGGACCCATGGTCCTCACCCACAAGCCACCTCCACACTACCACGGTCGCAGCTCTGGCCTCTACTCAGGCGAGTCAGGCAAGGAGAGAGAACAGGTGCCCGGTCCAGCCCTCACATCGCAGTCAGACTGAGAGGGCTACTGCCAGGGGAAGACCAAGGCAGTAAGGTCATGTCCACATAGGGTCTTCTAAAGGCCCTTTTCTAAAAGCTCCTCCCAGTGTGAGTGAAGAAGTTAGGAAAGCCACCTAATTGATTTTTAGTCAATCCTGAGGTAGGAGCATACTATAAACCAGCTGGAGTGACTTTCCTATCACATGGTGGCTATGTAAGCTCTCCAGCCGGAAGTGGCATTGGTACATAGTCACAACCAGGACAGGTTTCCTTCATGGGCAAGAGACTGTGTGTGATTCAAATCTGAACAGAAGCCATTTAGAATAATCAAGGCTTAGAAACAAGGCATTTCCTGTCGGAGTCCACCATTCTTTCTCTGAACAAGCCAGAGCTTAGGAAATAGAGCCAGTCTGAAGGACGTGACTAAGCTCCCAAGCAGCTGTCTGGGTCAGAAAATACCCACTCTCTTTTGGGTTCTGAGCACACAGAGATTTTCAGAGTTTGACATGCAAAATTAAGCTATTATGCTTAATTCATCCAGGCTGAGCAAATGGAAGCCTTCAGCCACACATTGCCACACTGGACACGAAGGCGGCGGGAAGCCTCAGATGCCCAGAAGTCCAGCTGGAGACAGGTCAATGCACAGCCTTTCCCTCCGTAGCCTAGCCCTAAGGAGCCTCTTCCCCAACCAGATACAGTCAGTCAGACTTGGACTTGCTTACTTCAAGGATTCCTTTTTTAAAAAAAAAAAAAAAAAATCAGTTTACAATTCATGTTTATTTTGGGCAAAAAAAAATGAATCCCATTAGTCCAAGGCCACCAAGTGCCAGCACATGGAGACCAGTGCAACACTTGTGCCAAAGACTGGACTCTGGGTTTAGAGAGCAAAGAGCTTGCACAACCTCTTAACTGCTCCCAGCATTTGCAACAGGGAGCCATTGCCTCTGCCAAACTTCTTTCGTCCTGGTCATCTTAAGATAACATCCAGTATAGAATTACAGTATAAAAAGCCCCATCAGAAATGCTGCAGCCAGGCCACTATCAGAGATAGACAAGTCATTTGTATTGCCACTGCAAAGGAAGACTTTTTCCTGGAATATTTTCTTTTAAATGCAGTCAATTTGGAAATTCTCAGGCTTTTAAAACTCAGGAAAGGGCTTCTAAAAGTGTGTGTGTGTTCCATGTTAAAACTCTATGTGTGCCATAAAGAAGGCTGGTGATTAGTTCAAAGGCAAAGCTCACCAGAGCTTTGTAGAGCCCAGTCCTCTGTCATATGTCACAATAGCATAGTCACCAAAGGTAGCTCTGGGGGCTTTGGACTCTGATCAGCCAGCTCTCCTCTAGACCTGCCCACAGACGTGGGTCATGGCTAAAATCCAGCTCCTCCACCAGGAAATGGACTCAGCACTGAGCACTGAGCACAGTCAAGATGGTCCTGTCACTGCTGGCTCTATGGGAACTTCTCAGGATGGGGCACTTCAGGCTACTAAGTCCCTAAGATCCCATTGAGCACACCGCTACCCTAAACATGCCCCGTCCTCTTAATTCCTATGCAACAGGTGAGGACAGAAGCTCAAGAGAGCCATGGATGACTTGGCCAAGGTTTTCAAATGGAGTTGTTTCTGCCCACAACTCCAAACTAAGAGGTTCTTTCTGTCTTTAAGAATTGCCCCAATAGCGTATAAATGGGGGCTTCTGGGTCCTGCTTCCAGACATGGCTTGGGGTGTCGGGAGTCACCACACCTGGGTGTTTATACACATTCCAGACCTTGGCCAGTGTGTGGTCAGACCCTGCTGACCTGTGCCCTCTAGCCCTCCAGTGCATACTTCTAATATTGTGTGAGCCCTCTGCCCAGTGTCCAATTTGGATCTTTCACAACTGTGAACTTGATGTCCTTCTGTGAATTTACAAAAGGATTGAACAGGCAGAGTTTCAAGACAGGCCAAGACAGGTCAGCTCAAGGTCCTTTTGAATGGAGAATGAGAACTGGTCTTTGTTCCTTTCATGTCCAGATGTTTTCCCACTAACCACTGCAAGCACACGAATACATCCTTATCTTCACAAGTTGCTTGATGGGGCAAAACCCCCAGAGCCTCTCTGATGTGAGGAGAAGCTGCTGAGAAGAACAGTAGACTGTGCCACCCGTCCAACTCACCTGGGCTCTTTTCCGCCATTATCTAACCTGAATGGGGACAGCTTGGGCTCTGGAGTCAGACTTAGCTTCCATTTGCTGTGCCCCTATTTGCTAGCTGAATATGCTTGTTTGAGCCTCAGTTTCCCTATCTGCAAAATGGAGACAATAATATCAGCCTTGCTGGCCTGCTTAACTGGACAGAGTGAGCACATGTTTTAGACAGTGGACTACTGTATTGGGCTAAGACATCTGATTGCTCTCCTGAGACCTGCCCATCTAGGAGCACCTCTTTGTTCTACTGGTAAAGACCTTCAATCCTCAGGAATAGTTCATAGCTGCCTCCTCCACAGGTTGGGCCTGAGCACTGCTGCTCCTCTTCCCTCTCCCAGGCTTCCCCACCAGTGTTCCTGCATGGTGTGGCTGCCTTTGGTATGCTTGGGTTGACACATGTGCCTGAGTCTGATGAGAGACAAGCCTCAGTTACGATTTGTTATACACCAATTGGCAGGCCCTCCCTCCCAGCTTATGACCTGACCTATGTGATCCTTAGGACTTTGGGCCTATGACACTGCCGCCTAGAAAGGGGGAATTAGAAGGTCCATGTGTGTTGCCATACAGCCCTGGGCTGCCCTATCCTTGAGCTATTGTGGGCTCTGTGTACTCCAACATGGCCCACAGCTGCCCTCAGCCTGCTGCCCTCAGCCTGCTGCCCTCAGCCTGCTGCCCTCAGCCTGCTGCCCTCAGCCTGCTGCCCTCAGCCTG
>JADRCD010107782.1:0-19440 GCA_019843815.1 Montemys delectorum
TGTGTGTGTGTGTGTGTGTGTGTATGTGTGTGTGTGTGAATATGTATGCATTATATATGTATATATGTGTCTATGTGTATATATACATATATATATGAAATTACAAGTGGATGGCATTTTAGTTCCATGAACTTTGATCAGAGTTTTTCCTAAAAAGCGATAACAATGCTGTTGAATAACAAGACTGTATAATCTACAGTTACAGACTGAATACCTACTTTAAAACAATCCTATGTTAAATTCCAACAGTTGAGCCTGTTACCATTACTGTTCAATTAAAATGAGAGTGAGAGTTTTTTTTAAAGCCCCTCCATAAGTAACAATGGCATTGTACTTTGTTTAACCTCTTATAAAGCCAGGGCCGAAGCATACAGAAGCATCATGTCGCTTGTGAGCTAAGTAAGAGCACTCTACCAATTGAATTTAAAGATGTTTATCTCTCAGTATGACTGTTTGCATTAACAGCTCGTTAATCTTTTTAGAGTTCTGCCTCTGCACCAATGACTTGTTTAGCAAAACCAAAATTTATCTTTAGTTTACTAAAAGAAGAATTAGAGAAGTGATTTTCTTTAACACATTTTACTGTTTCAGTGAGCGCTGAGAGTGGAGGGTCAGAACATTTGTTTTTAAAAGTTTCACACAACTGGATATATGAGCCCGTGAAAGTTGAAACAGCGATATTCTTTTCTTTCCATTCTTTATAATAACTAGATTCAGCTGGTCCTTAACAGTGTGACTCTTCTGAGCAGTTGGGGTTCTGCTACACTGAATCATGCTCCCCTAGAGTCCTGTTTTGTAAGCAGAAGCCACTAATAAAAGCAACCTTAATGGCTGTTTTGGGTGCTCCTTGCAGCGCACCTGCATCCTCAGTGACTGGCCCTGAGCAGCTCCAAGCTGGGTAGACTCGGCTGTGAGCCTTCAGGTGTCATTAACGGATCATTGAGTCAACAGATCATGACAGTTCCTTTGGAAAAGTCTAGCTCCACGTCCCCACTCTCTGCCCAGGGAGTTACACAGAGGTTTTAACAGCCCGCAGTGTGACTTAAAGAAATTCAAGAGGAAAAAAGGATGTGTTTCAGCTAGCTCCAAATAATAGAGCATCTACGCAACTGTGCCAACATTTTAAATACGGGCTCCTGGGGAACGGAAAACTATTTAGAAACACATTTTAGGATAGTCTTAAACATAAATGTGTATCCTTAATAAAGAAGTTACCCTCAGGAGTCAGTTTTCTTCTAAATGGTTAGAAGTTGAAACATACCCCGTCTCATTTTCTGAGATGTGGTACACACATCTTTTGGCCTAAAGTCACTTTGTAGAGACTACCTTGCTGAGATTTTCCTCATTATAAGTGGCACTTTAAACACTCTTGCATGAAATGTTTCTGATAAGCTCTCTTAGGTGTGGCTACCATGGAAAAATTAAACAAACAATTTAATGATTTGACTTCCTATTGATCTGACAGCCACCTTTCTGATGTTTGCAGTTTGAATGTGGATATGCAAAGAACTTGGGGTAGAGTACTTTAAGGAATCCTTAAGGGAAGATTAACTGTTTATGTAACACACCTCAGTTTCTCCTTTAGGACTACTACTAGCTCCATGTATGTGCTATTTATAACATCTGTTGATAAGCATGATTCTGTACTTATTAGAGTTTAGTATTCAGTACTGTCATTATTACTTGTTATTTTAGGGACAGGTGTGTGTATAAATGTGTACACATATGTCTATGTGTGGCTGCACTTCTATGGAGCCACATATCAATCTTAGGTCACTTGCTAGAGATGCTGAAACATTATTTATTTTGAGAAATGGGCTCTCACTCGCCTCAACACACCAGGAAGGCAAAGCTGACTGTCTACGAAGCTCCAGCACTCGTCTGTTTCTATCTCAATTGTACTGGGGACAGAACCACATCTCCATGGCCAGCTTTCCAGGGTGAGCATTTGGGAGTGAGTTCAAGTTCTCCTGTTTGCATGACAGGAATTTTACTGAATGAGCACCCCCTTCTCTACCCTCAACCCTCCTAAGAGATCTGAAATAAGATTCTTTTTTTTTTAACTTTTTTTTATTAGATATTTTCTTTATTTACACGTCATATGATTTCTCCTTTCCCAATTTCCCCTCCAAAAACAAACAAACAAACAAAAACAACAAGAACAAACCCCTGTTGCCTCCCCCCTCCCCATACTTGTCACCCCACCCTCTCCCACTTATTGACCCTGGCATTCCCCTACACTGGGACACAGAACCTTCACAGGGCCGAGGACCTCTCCTCCCATTGACGATCAACTTTGAAATCCTCTACTAGACACATGCTGCCAGAACAATCAGTCCCACCCTGTATAGTCCTTGGTTGGTGGTTGAGTCCCTGGGAGCTCTGAGGGTACTAGTTAGTTCATTTTGTTGTTCGTCCTAAGGGGCTGCAAACCCTTCAGCTCCTTTGGTCCTTTCTCTAACTCCTTCATTAGGGGACCCTGTACTCAGTTCAATGGATAGCTGTGAGCCTCTACATCTGTGTCAGTCAGGTCCTGTCAGAGCCTCTCAGGAGATAGCTATATTAGGCTGGCTTGTCCTTCCTTCAGTCTCTGCTCCATAGTTAGTCTCTGCAACTCCTTCCTCGGGTATTTTGTTCCCCCTTTTAAGAATGAATTAAATCTCCACATTTTGATCTTCCTTCTTCTTGAGTTTCTTGTGGTTTGTGGGTTGTTCTTCCTGTATTCTGAACTTCTGGGCTAATAACCATTTATCAGAGAGTGCATACCATGTGTGTTCTTTTGTGATTGGGTTACCTCACTCAGGATGATATTCTCCAGATCCATTCATTTCCCTTAGAATTTCATAAATTCATTGTTTTTAATAGCTGAGTAGTACTCCATTGTGTAGATGTACCAGAAGATGCTCCAACATGTAATAAGGACACATGCTCCACCATGTTCGTAGCATGTGTGTGTGTGTGTGTGTGTGTGTGTGTGTGTGTATGTGTGTATGCGTGTGCGTTTGGGCGTGTGCATGAGCACATTAGAATCAGTTGTAGGGTTTGTAAGCCCAGGGTTGCTAGATCCTATCCAGAGTGGGTGTGACCAATAGCAGGTGCCTGTACTCCCAGTTTCTCAGGAGGCTGAGGGAGGAGCTTTACGTCTGGATTTCACCAGTTTACAGCACAATGAGGAGACTGTCCTAGAGCACAACTATAAGTTGGGGGCTTTACACCTTTCATCAGCTTTTTCTTGGAGAACAATCAGTTCAAAGCTATGAGTGCTCATGGTTGTCTTCTATTCAGACTAGCTCAGTGGTTTCTTTTGCACCAGTAGTTACAGTCTTGTTGTTTATAGTGTGTAATGTCTATTCTGTCAATACATAAAAGGGGACTGACACAAAAAAAAATTCTAAGTTTAGGAAATTCCTTTAAATGTTTAATGAGAACTTTTAAAAACTTTCCAGTAAGTTAAAACTACAACATGACAGTTGAGAATAAAGAAGTTTATGATTCTCTTATAATTGAAACTGATAGATACACACACACATACACACACATACACACACACACACACACACGCACGCATGCACACACACACACACATATATATAATATTCATATTCTAATAAATTATATTACTAGCTAATAATTTGCAAACAAAAAGTCTATAGAATGTGGCTAAAGCTCAAGGAAATTACAATTAAATTTAACTCTACATGTACTAGAGAAGCTGGGAGTAGAACTCAGGGCCATCCATGTCCTATGCAAGTATTCTACCACTAAGCTACAACCCCAGTACTTACATATCACTTTGGAAAGTATTCATTTTCTCGAAGAGATTTTATTACAGCTGAGCCTTCCTCTGTAACACTGTGGCTATTAGGAAGTAGAATTAGTCTGAAACATGTACTTGAAATACATGTTTCAGACTGTACCCATTAAGTGCTATATATCTCTAAATTACAATTCTATCACTGTAAATTTTTCAAGAATCATAATGGTCATTTTAGAATGGATAGGAAATCTCACTGAAAATACCTCAAGATCAGTTAGCATACTTTGTGATAGTTATGATATATTTACATTTATTTTCTAGGTGGCTGCTGCTTCTGATGTGGATAGTCATGGATGGTCTACCAGGGGTCAGAGTTCAGCATCTTGAACAGCGTATGCTTCACATAGAATACACTGGAGTACACTTTTATTTTTACTTTTACCATAGTTATACTAAAGTATATGTGAAGAAAAACCTAAGAAGAAATTTTCTTATGAGTTTCTTTCAGTAAATGGAAACATTGAGGGTCACACAATGTTTTTCTCTCTTTTATTTCTACTTACCAGGAAATGAGCTGTTTGAGGGTTTCACAGAAGACCTGAGCTCAGTTACTAATGCCTTCATTGGGTAGCTTACAGCTCTCTGTAATTCCAGCTACATGGAATCTTACATCATCTCTGGGCTGAGCTAACATTTGTATGCTCATAGTGTACATAAACTCCTATAGCCACACACACATGCTTCAAAATATATTTAAAAAGAAATTATTGGTTTAAATTTTTATCTTAACACATTCAATAAGTAATTTTAGAAGTTTATCCTATTATCCAGTGTAATAAGAATATTTTATTTTCTGTATCTTATTTTTAAACTGATGAAACTATTCCCTTCTTTTTTTAAATGCTAGTTTAACAGTCAAGAAAATTGTGGACTTAGTTGTTTTGTTTGTTTTTTGTTCTCACTACTATCTTTGTGGCTATGAAGCTGTTGGAAGGTTTTAAAGCATTTTTTCAAACATTCTTGTTTTGAGTTTTTTCTTTTTTAAACTTTTATTTAATTCTTTCAGACAGGAATAATTATGGGTCAGAGTTGTGACAGTGGGGTACTCCTCCCTGTCTTCCTGTTGGAGTTGAGATTTTTAAGTTACCTTCCCTACTGTCAGACATTTCATCTATGGTCCCTCCCTTTGAGTCCAGAGAGTCTTGCACCTCCCAGGTCTCTGGTGCATTCTGGAGGGTCCCCCAACCTCCTACCTCCTGAGGTTGCCTGTTTCCATTCTTTCTTCCAGTACAAGGTCCTTATGCATCTTCCCCTCTCTACCCAAACAACTTTAGATAAAATAAAACTTGAGGTTAAGCATACGATAGCCATACCATATGCTGCCTGGTACGATGCTACTTTTGTTTCGCAGGAGCATTTTGGCACGTCTGGAAAACATGTATCATCACTTCATAAACCTCAGTTCCTCCTTGGTAAATGAGGACCTCTATTTCTTACTCTAGCTCCTACTTTCCCCTCAGCTTCATGATCCCAGTGGGAGCTTTAGTGTAGCCTCAAATCTTTATAATTGAATTGTAGAGGACACAGGAGCTTCAGCCAAGATACCATAGAACCCAAGGTTCATTGAAGTACCATGGTAGAGAATGATTTTAATCATTTCCTTACTGCCTGCGGTTTCCTTACACAACTGTTCATTGTATTCAATCTAATACTCTACCTTTTAAAAAGCAAGGTAAAATGTAGTACAAAAATGAATTTAGGCAACTCTGTGTTAAGATGAAGAATTTATTTTATCAGTGGGGACTTGAGTAAGGTGACACTAGAAGTTAACGATGTGGCCCCGTATTTAGTATGAAGAAGACCTGGCACCTGTGTTGGATTTCATGACATCCAGATCATATTAAGATGTGTCTGTGCCCCAGTGTAGGGGAATTCCAGGGCCAATAAGTGGGAGAGGGTGGGGTGGCAGGCATGGGGAGGGAGTTTGTTCTTGTTGTTTTTGTTTGTTTGTTTGTTTTTTGGAGGGGAAACTGGGAAAGGGAAAATTTACATGTAAATAAAGAAAATATCTAATTAAAAAAAAGAAAAAAAAAAGATGTGTCTGCAGCAACTGTGAGTAGCATGCAAGAGGAATCTGAATTTGTAGCAAAGGAGTGTAGTCGATGAGGTTTCAGAGAGGAGACAAGCAGTTTCACAGACTCCAAAAAGAAAATACAGAGGAAATTTTATATTCCCAACAAGTTCATGTGAAAGACAAATGTCCTTGGTCTCTATATAAAATGTCATATTGCTTATTCCTGTACTGAGAGTTGTAACCAGTAGCAGAAAGCAGAAAAAAAAAATCACCATGTGTGTACTAAAGAAGGTGCACAGGCCACAGTGTGCATATGAAGTGTCAGAGTAGACATTTTCGGAGTGTGTTCTCTTTATCTTTAAATAGTTTCCACAAGTCTAACTCAAGTCAATAGGCTTGAAGGCAAGCATTCTAAATGGCTCTAAACAAACTAGTTTTATTTAAAAATAAATATGTAAATGAAATGAGCCACATAAAAAATACTCAAATTTTTTAAGGATCAAAGAAATGAAAATCAGAACCATGGTGAGTGACACTAAAGATGGCTTTAGTCAAATAGGCTGATAGTAATAATTATTAGCATGATTATAGAGAAACCATAGCCATCAGACATTGGTTATTGTAATAAAAAATGGTTCTGATATTTGAAAAACTGCCTTGAAGGTCCTAAATGGATATATGCAAATTCATTACATGGCCCAGCTACTCATTTCAAATACGTTTTCTCAATAAGAACATATGTTGACAGTTCTTATATGCTCACTTAAACATGGATATAGTAACCAAATGAGTCAATGTGTCTGTAGGCACTCCTCCAACTCACACACTAAGAAGTATAACCTTTGTGATTCATTTTGAGTTAGCTTAAAAACATCTTTAGAAATATAATATATAAACTCACATTCGCTACATTTTGGATTAAAATTAAAATAGGCTCAATGAAAGCAACTCATCAAAAAGACACAAATATTTGGATCTTTTATACAAAACTTTGGAGATAAAACAAACCTGGTGACATAGAAAATAGATATTTTTCCATTTCCTATGTAGAAACCAGCAAGGCTCAGTGGCTAACACAGGTTCTACTGATGACTGATTTCAACACTAGGAACATACTTAAAAGTGGAACAAGAGAACAAATCCCACAAAGTCATCTTCTGACCTCTACATTTACACCATGGAATGTGCGACCCCTACATTAGTGGTTGTCAACCTTCCTAATGACATGGCCCTGTAATACATCTCCTCATGCTGTGATGACCCCCAAACATAAACTTATTTTCATTGCTACTTCATTAACTGTAAATATTTCTATATAAATAAATTGTAGCTATCTGATATGCAGTTGCTCCTAGGGTGATTTGACCCACAATGAAGTTGCAACCCACAGGTTGAGAGCCACTTCCTTACATAACTGACCAATCAATCAATCAGTCAATCAATAAGTAAATAAAATGACAACAGAAAATCACTGCATTGTTTTCATTTTTCCATTTCTCACAGGGATGAAAACACATGAGGGCTACATCATTTTAAGTGATTAAAAACTCACTGAAGGGCTGAAGAGATGGCTCAGTGGGTAAGAGAGCAGACTGCTCTACTGCAGGTCATGAGTTCAAATCCCAGCAACCACATGGTGGCTCACAGCCATCCATAATGAGATCTGATGCCCTCTTCTGGGATATCTGAAGATAGCTACAGTATACTTACATATAACGAATAAATAAATCTTAAAAAAAAAACTCATTGAATAGTAAAAATAATAAATACCTGATTCAGTTATAAAAGGGGTTCATTGCACTAACCTTGTTAACACCTTATGAACAATCTATGAAATTCACAAGGAAAAGGAATTTAGAGTGTGCATATCCTTGAAAATAATGCCTTTAAATGCTTTCAGCTTAAATGACTGTGGCTAGCCTCTAGTGGTCTGTGTGTATGTATGAGAGGTTTCTATAAGCAGCTTGGCCCACTTCTAAATTCCAGGAGCTCTGAGTTTTGTCACTGGGACCTGAGTTCTATTCGTTTGGAAATGAATCCCTTGACCATAATGGAGATGCTGTTAAGTTTCTTGCTGTGGAACTAGCTACCAAATCCCTGATGCATGCATTGATTCTGTCAGAATAGAAATGGACAAAGGTGTATTCAGAGACAAGTGTAGGAAATAGCTCCTTAGAGCCTCTTTTTCATATGTAAGACACAAACAAGGCCATGTCCTTAGTACTTCTTCCACAGTTAGTGAGTCCATAACTGTCTGAAAGAAGGTCCATGCATTTTAATAGGAAAGACAAATGCTATGCTAACCATTCATACAGAACGTTTCTTCAATTTTAGTGCCAGAAAGTAAATGGCAATCTGCTGTGACACAACTATCGTCTGTGGCTCTTAGTCCAATCTTGGCTACATAAGTGATATCTTGCAATAGCTCCCTCAGGGCATGCTCAAGTTAGCCCAGCACCAGTGTGCTTTTGACTGACAAAATATCAGAGTTAATATCCATTCTTAACTTGAAAACAAATCGAGATGTTGCCCTATTTGTTTTCATATATAGGCCAATCCAAAAATGTAGAAGCCACATATTCATCTTATGAATAATCTCACATCCCTATCAAATATAACAAACATTCAAGACTGTACGTGGTCACAACTATGCCATATTTATTAGCTATTTCATTTAATTCCTAATAGTTCCATTCTCTCTGCAGAGGTAGTTTCACTTTTATATAACATAGACAACGGGGTTTTCATTTTGTTTTGTCGTGTTTTGTTTTGCCTTCCCAAGGAATGAGTGTGATTTATCACCATTATTTTCAAATGCAGTTTTGCTAAGACTATATTCAAGGTCTACATATAACTTTTCCTTTGGAAACTTTAAAGATGCCAATGTCACCCCTATATTTGCCTCCCCGTAACATGTTCTCCTTCTTAAGTCCTTCTTGTCTGATTTTTCTTTCTTTAGCAATTTTTAATCAATTTGATGATATAATTGTTTATACAGTTTTCTTCATGATCTTATATGTGGCTATTCCTCTTGAACTGTCATGTAGTTTTATAATGCCCTTTCACCTAATTATGAAACTACTTGTTATTTATTTGGGGTAGCCTCTTGATGTCAGTAAGTTCAACGGTCTTTCCCTGTAGTTCTTTCATTGCTCAACATTCAGCCTAACCAGTTCATGAATTTCAGCCAGGTACATTAGCCTTCATCTCTTGAAATTTAAATTGTCTGAATGCTCTATACTCTTCTTGAGTTTTTGGACATATGTCATGCAGTTACAATAACTATTGTAAATATTGTATCTGTTAGTTATAACTCTTTCAGTTGTTGGTTAAGTTAAATTTGCACTTTTGTTCATCATGGGTTATATTTATTTTGTTTCTGTATATCTGGTAATCTCTGAGTTGACAGACATTGTATGTTACTTTTTGTAATGGTTCTCATATTCCTATAAATCAGTGTGATATGCAACCTTGTAGGGAGAGTGGACTAAATAGTAACTAAACAGAATACCATTTAGTTTGAAGTATTTTCTCAAAGATTTTGAAGAATATCATTAAAAATGTCTTATGGCGGGGGCTAGAGAGATGGCTCAGTGGTTAAGAGCACTGGCTGCTCTTCCAAAGGTCCTAAGTTCAAATCCCAGCAACCACATGATGGCTCACAACCATCTGTAATGAGATCTGATGCTTTCCTGGGGTGTTTGAAGACAGCTAGAGTGTACCTACATATAATAAATAAATAAATCTTTAAAAATAATTTTATGGCACCTTCTGTGGTTTCCTCCTCTTCCTTTTCTTTCTCTTTTTTGCTTTTTACTTTGAGAAAAGAATCTTTCTTCTTAATGTGTTTCCTAGGCTCAAACTCAAATTCTTCCTGCCTCAGCCTTCCACATACTGAGATTATCAACATGTACTGCTACACAACTTTTTCATTTAATTCTAGTCTAGCAAGCAAAAAAACACTTTCCTTCTGCTCCTGGTCTATTCTACATGTGAATGAAATGCTAACCATAGAGCTACCATGTGTTAATAAATTGAACAGCAGACTGAACAATCGGTTGATTAAATTTGACATTACTTTTTAGAATTCAGTGACAGTCCTATGAGCACACCACTAAAAGGTTAGTTTATTGGAATTTTTTGAGAGATAGTAATTTAAATATATCTTTTCTGGCAAGGTTCTTGCCATTTATACTGATTATAATTTGCAGGAGCAAATTTCAAATTGAAAATCAAGGAAAGTAACGCACCATGGTTAATTGTGAAAGCCGAACTTCTAACATATTTTATCGTAGCTGATTAGGAAATCTGCCTCTTCAAATTAGGCATCACTTTGCAGTGCTAAAGAGCCAGTGATGAGTGACAGATTGTTCACCTATTGTCCTTCCCTTTTCCAACTTTCCCAAAAAGTTATCAGCATTAACATCAGGACTTGTTGGCTATCTTCTGAAGATTTATATTCAAAAGGAAAGGAGAACAGGTAGATATTGAGAGTCTGTCAGGATGGGAATGCGAAGACAGTGTGGAGGGAATACTGAAGAGGGAAACATGTGGCCAGCAACACTTTTGGAGAATTAGACCTAGCCTTCCCAGGAGGAGTTCTCACAGTGTACAACTTACCCGAACAGAACTGTTAAGAAGTCCATGGGGGTCTACTGTAAAATCTTTTCTAATTAAGTGAACACAATCATACAAAACAGGCCCTGATATGTTTTCTTAGAGACCAGGAGATGTACCCTGTGAGGCTTAAGAGTGAAAGAATAATTGGATCTTTCTAGCTCATGAGACATTAGACAATTCTCTCACATTATGCTTATGTGATGGCTATTTTAAAGTAACATTATATCAGGAGAAAAAATATACTCTAAATAATTTTAAGTATAGAGATTCTGTAATACTAAATATATATCTGTTCAAGAATGGACACCATCTACCTAGAAACCTCTTTTCAGTTTACAAAACTAAATCTCCATCTCCGTTAAACTGCGATTTTACACGGCATCCCCTCCTCAGCCTCCTCCAAATAGCATACACCTTTTGGTTTTATGAATCAGAGGACTCTAGCAACACTAAGCAAGTGAAATTATACAGTATGTATTGCTTTATGCCAGGGTTACTTTATTACAATAAACTTTACAAGTTGCATCCATGTTGCAAAAAGATTCAGATTTTTTTTTCAATTAAGACTGAATAATTTGCTCTTGTCTTTATATAGTTACTTTGCTTGTCCATTCATCACTTGATGATATTAGGATTGCTTTTATAGATCAGCTACTATCAATTGTGCTGCTTTTACCAGGAGTATCCTGCTCTTTCGTAAGTGGCATTGTTTTAAGTGTCTTGGACCTATACCTAGAAGTAACTACGTTATATGCAAACTCTGTCCAACAATATTTAAGAAGCATTATATTGATCTCACAATGAATTCATATTTCAAATATTTATACAGATAGTGCACAAAATGTTCTGCTTACTCTCTGTTTTCACCCATAAGTCTCATTTCCTGTATGCTCAGGTTTCTTTTAGGAGATTTTGCTTTGCTTGGAGGACGCACAGTGATATAGTAGAGTTCGTTGAAATTTTTACATATCTTTACATTACTAACATTTCTATTTAGTGTTTTATCCTTATGGACTTTTGTCAGAACTAAATCAGTATGCCAGTTAATTTATCTGAAATTCCATTTTATAACTTAAAGATAATTTGAATATCATGGACTGTTTCCTGTCTTCCATAGAAGTTGTTTAGCCAAAGGGGTAGATCCTACAAATCATGAGATTTGTTAACATTTTTTGTATTTAAACTTTGTAAATTTGGAAAATATTATAGTATTACTTGTAATATACATAGAAAATAGCCATCTTTGCTAAATGTTTATTTTTAACATTAATCTAAGTATGCGCTGAGTGTTTAATTCTTGAGTATGTATAAAATATTACTGACATTGAATCACTAAATTTAATTTCTTTTATCCAAAATAGGCATGAGGTAATTCGGCACTGTGATTTTTATTAGCATTTCCTAATGATTATCATTGGGAAATTTTCTCATATGTGTTGAAGATGTTTGTCTCATTTTCTCAGAAACTTCTATGGATATGTGTTGAAAACTCTTAACTAGGTATTTGCTTTTTCTTTCTAGTGAGTTTATTTTAAATTTTTCTTCATTATTCTCTTTTCAGATGAAAAGTACCTCTCTACTTAATTGATTAAACTCTCTTTGGCAACTCATAATTATTAAAGATAAAACAGCAGAAATCAAAACAAAAGATTTACACGTGTTTGAAGAGCAGTATTATGACACTAACCTAAACCATCTATTTAATCTTGGTACCTATCCCAGAGACAGATGTTATTATTGGTCTCAGAATGTTAGGTAATAAAACTATTGTTTATTGAAATTAAATGCTATACCCATACTCCCAAAATTGGTGTGACTAGACAGAAAAACAGGACCCAATCCCTCAGGAACATACAAGCTAGTAATTTTCTATCCCTTTTTATAGTGTAGACAAATAGTAACATAGAGAAAATTGCCTGTGAATTTTGTAGCCATTTATGCACCAGTACTCTCAATACAAAATCCGTAGATGAGTGTCCCTGTAAAATTGAGTCCCTCATACTCTTTGATACCATCTGTGATTCTATCAGCAGGTGTTAATTGTTCTTTTGATAATACCCAAACTAATCCTATTAAGGCTAACAGTGGGAGGGTGGCCTATTGCAACATAGAACCAAGGTCCAAATCATAAAAGGAGATCTTATACCCATTTACACCTCCAAAAAATACACTTTTTAACTGTGATGAAATGGTCATTTCCCTAAAGACATTCGAAGCATCTGCCTTTTGTGTTCAATGAGTTGTTTCCCTATGATACTGAGTATTATAGGTAAATCATTTGAAAGAGATCATCAGGCTATATATAGTTTATGAGTAACATAAGACAGGCTTTGTGTAGATGGATGGAATTTTGAGGATTGACAATTTAAAAGAAAAGGTTAATTGTTATCCTTTAAAGACTTGTAGGTTGTTGTAAATATATGTAATTAATAAAGGCTTAATATTATTCTCTTTAATTAACATATTATATATTATATAAAGTGTAAAGAATAAGCTTTTTGCATTCAAGTACACATAGCCGTTTGCAATCTACCTACATATACTTAAAAGTAATAAAGTAAATCTTTAAATATAAAAAATAAGATTTTGTTGATTTTTGTTTTAAGGAGATATGTACTATCTAGGTTTTGATAGATAATAGTAGATTATCTAGGTAGAGAGATAATAATTTATAAGAAATATGTTTTACAATGTAAAATTTGGCAATTTAGCATGAATTATATAGTAGTCATGTTGACAGTTTTATATGATTTAAAATACAACGTAAATTCACACATATCTTTAGGTACTAATATGAATACAGACTATGTGACAGCAAATTATAATACTTCTATCTTAGATTCATACTTTTCTTTTTAGATGTAAACAGTATTCCTTAAATGAATATAACCTATATCAGTTATATGCTCATTGTTAACTAATCAAACTAACCCTTGAGCCTAGCAAATTGACCAAAGAACTAGTCATGAGTTTTCTGATGTACTAAATATCTCTAATAAGGAACAACTAAAGCACTGAGCTGAGAACTGAAGTGTGAAAACTGGCATTGCCTCTTACTTTGATGATAGACACTAATTGAGGGTTATGTTTCCAGTTAATGTTGGAGAGAAATTTCTACAAACATAGATATTAGGTGTCCTCATGGGATTCCCACTGTAGAGTGTCAATGCAAAGGAACACTAGATCTTACTGGTGAAACAGCTACAGTTTACCAAAATTTGTGGACTGACATATTTTAATTTATATTATTATTAATCTTTTCCTAGAAAAGAATATGACAGAATCCATAGGATATTTACCTGGATTAGATTAGAGGAATTATTATATACTCACACATTATAGCACCATGTTATTTTGGAATTTTTAAAACATGTCCCCTATCTCCCAAATGCACTTACACCAAAAAATAAGTAAAATTATAAATAATTCCATTTTGGCTTATTTGTCTTTAATCTTAAAATTAGTATTAAAGTGTAATCCTGATGTGCTGACCCAAGGAACACACACATACAACCACATCTACAACAGCAGCAGCAACAACAACAATTTACCATGTATATACAAACATTGAAACCTCAACTCTAGACACAGACCTGTCATTCTGCCCACTCATACGTGGATATATTTTAAATAATTAAGAGTAAAATTTAATACTATATTATAGTACTAAATAGATACTCAGTAATACAATATAAGCCAGGAGGAATGGCTTATTTGGTAAATCACTTCCCTATAAGTTTAAAGTCCTGAATTTGGACTCTATGAATCCACATGGACAAGACCTGTAGGAGGGCACACAACTATAGTCTATACCAGTTCTGCGGAGAGAGAGACAAGTTGAACTTTGGAGCTTACTGTCAGACTAGCGTAATTTTTATCAGTCAATGCCAGAAGCAACAGGCTAGTGAGAAACACTGCCTCAAAAGAAGTAGGCTCCTTTTCAAAGCTGTCCTTTGGCTTCCACTCATATGTCAACTAAGCCCCCACAACATAAACACATAATCATACATAAAAACACAAACATGATAGTAAAAATACAATGTGAGTATTTCCCCAAGCACCTGAATTGCATTACCCTTCCATAGCTGTATCCACAGAATGAATGTTATTAGATAGGGTACTTTCAGATTCTCCAATTGAAAAATGACTTCTCTTTGTTTCGGCAATTTCCTATTCTCACAAAGATATTTGAAAGATCTTCAGTGATGAACCTTAAAAATAACTCAGTAAAAATATTGGCAACAGTAAATGTTTTCTGTAACAACCATACAGTGATCCAAACTCAAACACTAATGAAACACTGGTACCTCTTACAGTTCTCACCTACGCTGCAGTGTGCTGCTTCTCTGTATCCTTGGTTCTGAGAATACACAGATGCATACGTGTCACCGTGTATGCCCAGGCCATCATCTCCCCCGAAACAAAGAACACTTCTGAAAGTTCTTGACTTGCACTTGGCATTACTGAATACTATAAATTGTACTATTTTACTGAACATACAGAGTTTCTATTCATTAACTTTTTTATATTTATTTGTTATTAGTTTACTTAATGTGTATGTAGAGAGGAGTTGTGTCTATAAAGTCTTTGTGAATGTCAAAGGACAACTTGTAAGAATGTCATTTCTCCTTCCAGTTTGTGATTTCGTGGATGTAACTAAGGGCACCAGCCCCTGCAGGGAGAATTTTTACCACTGAGTTATCTGGTTGTCCAATATCTGTGTGTATGGAAATATATGTCTTCAAAGAAAAAAGTTATTATTATTTTCTATTATGATTTTTCATGTTATTATCAAATTAGTATATTTTTGGATTTCATTTGGTTATAATGTTTGAGTTTAAAAATTGCTATTGAATTGTGTACTTGAATTTTATAAAAAATAATGCTTTAACAAGTTTGGGATCAGGATGAACTTATCAACAATTTCTGAATTGTCTTAAAGATGTTTCTACAGTTTTGGTTACAATGAAAAGTGGTGTTGTCAGGATTGTCAATTACAAAATCAAAATATTGATCAATTCTAAAAAACCCTGCATATGATCTGTATCACACAGTTTCAAACATTCTGCCAAGATTTAATGTTTTTATAAAGTTAAGCAAACATATCCATCTCATTAGTGCATAAATTGGCTTTCATCTTCAACGAGTGGAAAATGCCATGCATACCACATAACTGCTTAACAATATTTATTGATTTACTATCAATAAGTGCTTACCTTGGAAACATAAAATATCCTGAAAAATAAAGATAAAGGGATTCTAAGGGAAAAATATAAGAGACTCTTGTCTTTGATATAGAATAATGTCTTCTCCCAAAATCTGTTCCTGTCCAAATCCACAGTATCTGGGAAATTTACCTTCCATAGAAAACAAACAAACAAACAAACAAACAAGCCATTGCATTCCCTGGAGGATAGATGTAGACCCATTAGAGACTTCCATACAGGAGTAATGGATCTTTAACCTACTATATAGTGACTGTTTCAGCACCGCAAACTTATTTAGAGATCAGAAAGCATGGTATCTTTCATTTTGGTAAAAATAGCACAAATAGATATAAACCTCCTAGTGTGGAATGTAATTACATAACTGGAATTATTCATTATTAAATAAAATTTGTTAAAAATCAATTGATCATCTTGGTGATTAAATACATGAAGATAGAGGCTGGAAAGTTATCTCAGTGGTTAAGAATAAGGGGCTGCCCTTTTGGAGGACTTCAGTTTGATCCCAGCATCTCCACAGTGCATCACTGCTTCTTATAAATCCAATTCTGGGAAATCTGTCGGTATCTTCTTCACAGTAAACAGGCATACATGGGTGAACATATGTAAGGGTTGGTAAAACATGCATATATGTAAAATAAAATAAGTAAAATGAAGATAAATCCATATTGGCCAGAAGCAGCTAGTACAAATCCCCGGGTTTAATATCAACCTCACCGTTAAACAGAAGACACAGCGTAGGTCTAAAGGGGGTTATTGCCCACATTTGTGTGCTTAATGATTCATAACTTTTCCCTCATTTGCAAGACTATATTCTTCATTGTGAATAAACAATTAGTGCCATGTGAAAAAATATTTTCAATCTTAAGAAAATTACTACTAACCTTCAGGAAGAACAAGAGCAGTGAACCAGGTTTCCCCCAAAGCCCCCAGGGACTAAACCACTAACCAAAGAGTACCCATGGAGGAACCCTTGTCTCCAGCTGCATATGTAGCAGAGGATTACCTTATCTGGCATCAAGGGGAGGGGAGCTTCTTGGTCCTGTGGAGGCTCAATGACCCAGCTTAAGGGAATGCAAGGGTGCTAAGGATGGAGGGGGTAGGTGAGTGGGGAAGCATCCTTATAGAAGCAGAGGGACAGGGAAGGGGATAGGGGATTTAACTGGGAATGGGAAGAATATTTGAAATATAAATAAATAAAATAACCAATAAAATTAAAACACAGATCACTACTTTAAATGCTACATTTTTCTCAGAAGCCTAAAAATCACATACTGCTTGAAATTTTCATAGATCTAAGTCAATGTGTTTAGGCATGTTTAGGCAGCGATGTCAGTTATCCTGGAGGACGGGTACCTTACTCTGAGACCTTAGACAGTCACTCCTATCTTCCTCCTCCATTACTTAATGCAGTCATTGGCCTGGGGGAAACTAAGATCAAGACATTCGCCCAGTGTTAGTGCCCGCTGTGTTATAAGCATAGGTACCTTAGCTCATGCTCCTAAGAACATTGCCACTAGGTGGAAACCTTTTAAAAGATGATCACTGCGTCTTTACAGAATCAGGTTTAACACTGGCTAACACACGGACATTCTAAGGACTTTAAATTTCCCTTGAGTTACAATAATAAGTCTTCAAAGAGAGATTTCTTTTTAATTCAATTTCAGTGAAGATGACCTTTGAATATAATTTGTGAACGAAGCCATTCACAATATGCATATGCTGGTGTCTGAACAGAAATCCAGTCCAAAAGCATTTGTAAAAACCTTTATTTTACTTGTGTCCATTTTCCGTTTCTGGTATTACGTCTTAATATGATTTTATGTTGTACTCTGTACCTAATAATCTTATACTGTGGTTATTAGCATATTGAAACTGTACGCATCTGCTTGAGAGCTTCATTAGGCACTTAACTAGATCTTCATTTGATTTAGGCCTTGCAGCGCTTGGCTCTCCATCTCCCATGAAGTTGCCTGTTTATCCTCTGAGTGGCTTTCAATCCCAGAGAAGCCAAAACAGGCACCCTTGGCAGGGGGCACAGCTTCTCCTGCCATCATTTCTGCGAAAGCCCAGTTTTCCCATTGTAAAAATGCAAATAGCATTTCTAATTTAAAAAAAAAAAAAAAAAGAAGAAAAAAAGAAAACACTGCATTTATTCATTCCTCTGAACATGAAGTTACATTACATTCTTTTCTTTTGAAAAGCTGAAATTCCCCCAATCAGGACAGTTAGAGCAGGAGGAAATGGTTTCCAGGATAAATATCTAAAATTTCTTAGACTGCTCTGTAAGACCTGCTTGTTACTGAAATAGACAAAAACAAGAGCGTACTCAGTCTTCACAGCTCATTTGTGAGAAGAGGTGGGAACAGCTGATCCCTGCTTTCCTAGCCATGCCTACTAAACAAAAAATGTCCTTAAGTTAATAGTGCCTAGTGTTTGATCAGTGTGTGGATTAAGAAAAGAGAATTGTTCCCTCCAGCGGAGCTTTGCACTGTTAACTGATAGCATGGTGGCGTTCAGGAATGTTCCAGTCTGCTCCTCCAACCACTAGTGCTGACTTGTGCCAATAGCCGGTGAACAGATTTACAGATTTGATGGATCAATATTGAATGTGGACTGGGAATGTTATTTTCCCGCATATACCCAGATTCCTTTCATGATGTCTGATAAAGCTTTACTTTGGGGGTGGGATATATAAACTATCTGTAACCATCCATAGATTTAATTCTCTTCAAGGAGATTCTGTCATATTAACTCTATGTACAAATGTTGATTCAAGTAGCCTATGGGATGAAATATTCAAAATGGCTTTGAATTCAGAAATACACCATTTGCAAACTAAAAGTGTGTCAATTCTATCATGCTCATTTTTCAAATTTAAAGAAAAAATCAAGTTGGTTTCATACATTTTAGAAATAGAACACAGTCCTTTTGAATGTTTTTCAAGAGAGTACTAAAATTTCATGTTCTTTATCTTATATTCAGATACCACCTCATATATACAAGAGATATTCTAATCTGGATGCAAGCTTTAAAAGATATAAGATAAGTTGGATGAATTAAACAATACAATGAACATATTGTTATAGAAAGCATGAAATCAGAATATAATACTAGTGTCACATATAGCTCGATTATATTTGTACATGTATGTACATTTAATCCTGAATATGACTCTATATTGGGTATACCAATATATATAGTGTATAGAAAAATCATACTGTATCTTATAATTCAATGTAACTGCATCTCAATTTAAAAAAAATAATGGTTGGAGAGGTAAATTAGCAGTTAAATTATGTACTGCTGCTAGCACTGAGGACCCAAGCTCAATGCCCAGCACCCATATCAGATAGCTCCAACTACCTATATGTGTAGTGTCAACAAGGTAATCTAGGACCTCTGGCCTCCACAGGCACCTATGGTCATATATAGATATATATACATATACATATATATATTGATATATATGTGTGTGTGTACACACATATGCACGCATGCATACATACATACATATGTTTTGTACACTGAACTAAAAACAGTAAAATATAAATAATAAATAATAAATAAAATAAAAATAAAAAATGATTGAGTAACATGATAATAGGTAGAAGTGATTCTAAGTTGATGAAGATGATCGAATTCAGTGAATAAATGTGTCCTACCCACTTCTTTGCATTTAGATACTTATTTTGAACACCAACTTAAAGAGTTAACACCAAGAGTTTTCATCTTTAAGGGTCTCTAGTAAAAAAAAAAAAAAA
>JADRCD010107783.1:0-16379 GCA_019843815.1 Montemys delectorum
TTTCCCCTCCCCCTTTCTCTTCTGGCATAATCTTTTCTTGTCCATAAAAATAGAGGATAAAAGATGCAAATAAAATCCCTTTATTTTGTACAAGGCTCATTCAGAAAAGCTGATATACAATTAAAATGATCAGGAAATAAATATTTTAAACAATATTGAAAACTTCAGGCATGGTGGGTTTTTCCTTGGTGGTAGGGGAAGGTCTCTGATTTCATTTCTTTGTTTGTTATTCTTTTTCAGACATAGTTTAATTACCAAAAGAGGCTCATTGAGGCCCAAGGTCTAAGCTTAAATGAGAGGATAAAAATGTATTTTGGAGGGAGTAGGATGCAGGAGGAATCCAGCCAGGCCATTTGCTTTTTCCCTCAAATCCTGTGCTTCGCTAGCAGATTGACTGTGCCTTTATACAACATTAATCTGGATTTCCTAGACACTCAACAGTCAGATGCAAGCTCAGAGCTGCATAAGTATTGCTTATTAACAGTAAGTAAGATACTGGAAACAGAACTATAAACCAAACGAAAGGCTCCTGACTCTAGCAGGCCCCTCTGGACTGTTTGTGTAAAATTTAAATCTGTATTGGTGAGCTGAAAAGAGACAAACTCTGTTCTGTGAAATGTTCTCAGGCAGCTAATCCAGGCCTTTAGAATGTCCCATCTGAGGTCTACTTGGAAAGGAAATTTCTACTCTTATTGGAGATAATTCATGCTCTTACCAAAGCAGTAAAAACACAAAATGCTTATACTGAAACAAATGTGTCAAACTTAAATTAAATATTGCAGCCATGGCCTTTCCCCCCTCCCAGCCACAGCCCTGACTTCCTATTGGAGTGCACAGGCCGGCAGGCACTATGCTCCCATTTCCAGCAAATTCTGCAATCATCTCTTAAAGGTTGCTACAGAGAAAACCTAAACAACAAAACAACATTCTAAAAAAAACAACTCTAATCCATGGGCAGACATGAATATTTTTACTTGGCCCACATGTGAATATGATTAATGCATTATTTATAGATACCGCCTTTCCAGGGAGATCAAGGTCATCTGTGGAGCCCCGGACAATGGGTCAAGTCTTGAGAGGCTGGCCTAATAATCCGTGCTGACAGTTTCTTGGACAATGTTGCAGTCCTTGAAGTAGATGTGTTTTCCTACTTGGAAAGAACTATGAAAACCTTTTTTTTTTTTTTATTCCTTTTAAATTAGGTAGCTACTCACTTATCTGACTTGATCACAACTCATTGATTTTGATCAGAAGCAGGACATGGGCAGGAGTGTTGCTATGGCCACCTTCTGTCTTCCTGAAACCTCTGAATTATTCTACTCTGAGAAACATACAACTAGCCTTTCCATGTAACAAATGTACCTCACTTGCCTTATCCTGTGTCAGTGATGTTTCCAGACCTTCTAGGGTCCAGAAAAGAAAACCTAGCAATAGTACTATGATAAAAAGTCTAGACTTTTCAATCATTCACTCAAGAATACAGATGGGAAATCATTTCAAAGACTGTCCTTCAATTCAATAAATGACATTATATCAAATCCCATGCATTTAAGTTGTCATCTATATTGGTTCCTGTCTGCTGTAAGTATACTGTACTGTGTATGACTTTATCATATAGAGAATATGGACCAGTTTTACCAAACAATCATGGGACATACTATTAAGGTTAGAATTTCTAGAATTTAATGGGTAGTACAATGTGGAAGGACATAGGGAAGATTTGGGCACTCTAATGCAGGAAGTAAGAAGTACATTACAGAAAATGTAAGCTGCTTAGGTAAATATTCAAGTAAATATTATGCAAAGTAGATGGGTTTCTATGCTCAGCGTGCACCAGCAATTCTAAATAGCCTTCTTTTTCAATTCTCCTGTAATGCTGTCTAAACAGGAAAGGTTGCAATTGTCCCATTCTATCTCAAGTCTTGTATTACTGCCTAGCTTTGGACATTATAAATCACAACAAAACAAAAGCACTACAAGTAATTATCCCGTTACTATAATTGTTCCCAGAGGCAGAGTCCTGTACTTCCTTCAGTTTTCACTTGGAGACATTTGCGATTTTCACTCATTGAGTGTTGAAAATTTTGTTGTGTTGAATGCAGCCCACAATGAACTATTCTATATTAGTTGGGCTCTAATTAAAATTTTAACATAAAAATTCCTTCAATTACTCTCTACATATAACATCAGAAATTAATGAATGGCACAGAAATTCTTCAAATGAATGAACTCAAAACTTCTTGAAAGAAATATCTCTGTTTGTGACATTGTGAACAAAGAAATATCTGTTAAGGGAAAATGTCACAATGTTATCACCAAAGCTCATGGGAGTTGAGAAAGCCCTAAGCCAGCAGCAGCTCAGAGTGTCTATGATGAAATGGCATGGTCAAAATATCTTTGTGATAGCAAAAATGATCAATTCTTCAACTTTCTATAAAAAATAGGAATTGTAACTAGTTTTGCATTGCATTTTATATCTGAGGTAATTACACAAACATGATCCAGAGCTAAGGTCCTGGATTTTTGAAAGGAAGCATCCTAAAATCTTAGTCCTGACTCCACAATGTACTTCACCCTAGGCTGGAACCCATGGCATTGGTTCAGTTACCTATTAAGACTTAGCTTCCCCATCTGGATAGATTTGTTTTAAACAATATAACAGCTGAGCATATGGAATGTGCTTTACTGGATGTTGCTACAATTCAAGATTCACAAAAACAAAACAAAAACAAAAACAAAAACAACAACAACAACAACAAAAAAACCCTCCTCTCTGTGCTTCCATTGCATGTGGAGTTCCACGTGCATAGCTTGTTCTCTCGACTAGTCTAGTGAGCAGTTAACAAAGGGATAGTAGGTTTTACACAAATGATCAGTCCTGTTCTTTTCATTCTTTGTCTTTCTTGACTTCCTTGCATCTGAGTTCCAAGTGTTTAGTCTAGTGTGGTCATTTATACATTGCTCCTGTCCTTTCACTAACACATACGTTTATGACTTTGGATAACTTGTCCAAGTGGCATAGTTTTCTAGAGAAAAGAGAAATAGCAAAATAAGTCTAGATTGAAGTAGGGGAGTTCCCATGGGAAGGTGAGAGTGACTTGGGTTATTTTCTCAGAGAAGGATGAGTGTGAGGACTGCAGAACAAACAGTGTATCCAAGCAGGGATAGATAAAAGACTGAGCAAAGGAATGGGCAGGTAGACGTCTTGAGAAAAGTCTGAAATCAGGGTGAAGGGTTGATCATAGACAAACTGGAATGTAGAGCAAAGCAATTGACTAAAATCAGAAGCCACATGGAGCTGGAGGGTGAGAGTGGGGCTGAAGTGTGTGTGTGTGTGTGTATGTGTGTGTGTTGTGCTTGTGACTAGAATTCGGGTTCTACTTGGAGTCATTCATATAACAAAGTCAGCATGTATATGAATAGATGTATATATTTCATCAGATCCTACTTTCCTGAGTCCACCCAACATATTTAAGTTTAAGATTCTGTGTGTATACATCTATATATAGATGCAATTATATTGATCTGAAGATGTAAATCTATGTTCTTATTTTCGCATGTATATGTGTATTTACAATATTAAATCACTTAAATGACAGAAACTCTGCAAAACACATCTTCAGGTGATTTTGTCATTTTGTGAACATCACGGAGTCTGATTACACAGTCCTAGATGACATACATATGTCCTCCATGTAACCTCTTGATGCAGGGCAGACAAGCAGTAAGCATTAGCTAGAGGAGCCTGATGCAAATAGAGCAGGCATTTTTGTTCGAAACTAATTTTATTAGTAATAGGTGTGTTCTCTAATAACAAAAATCACAGTGAATTCACTTACCAGCAATGCATTATGTATTAGCATTATAGAGAAGGATTTGCTACTCATTTTTTATGCTGCTCATTCACATGACTGGCTAGGTTGTAGCCTTCATCCATAGATCACCATATAATGTGAGAAATATACCACACCAAAATACTGGACATAGGATTTCTTCAGCTGCCCTATAATTTTATGGGACTCTTATTGGGCACAAGGCTTATTGTTGACCAAAAGTTTATTATATGTGATAGAATGGTATAGGGACTCAAAACAATAACTTTTTCTACTTTAGGAAATAATAACTGATTTGTAATTGAATTATAGGAATAATAGCTGGCATTAATTCAACATGGGCAATATTCTATTTTATATATGCTATCTAATACCATTTAATCCTACTGGAAATAAAAGAGAAAGATTATCAGTAGGGTGGGAAGGGATTAAGATCAAGAAAATCAGCTAGCAATCTGTTGGCAAAATATAATTCATATTGATGAAGTACTGTAGTTTGGGGCAAATGGGAGTGGGAACTGGAAAGGGAGAAGAATGTGTGTGGGGGGAAAGTATTAGAGTATGAAAAATGACTTTCCATATAGAGGAACTTTTAGAGTGGGATTGGAGATAGTGATGGATGGATTTTAGTACATCAGATATTATAGGAATGAGAAAGACTCTAAAAGTTGTAAACTCCTTTGTGTTTATTATGATATGTTATATATTAGCATACTAATTTATGTGTCTGTTCACTGCTTCAAAAAGAGTACTCTTACTCATCATTAGCTCTGGGACATATCTCAAGTAGCAAGCTCCCTGCCTTTCTCTGAGTGTTTTCCCATTGTTTCCAAGCAGGTGAGAGAGAGGATGGAATTTCAGGCTGGCTCACTTCACTCACTTCAGACCCACAACAATCTCCTTCCCAGAACTAGTTACCTTGGCAACCAATGTCTCCAGTAGTTTCACTCCCTGTCATTTTCTCTTCTGGGAAGAACAAATTAGTTGGCACATGCTGGATGGAGAAGCCTCTTCCGTGAGTTCTGTACTTGACAAGTTGGCTCTACTAAAGATAAATGAGCCAGGATCTTAGATACTTCCATCAAAACTTGCAAAATGCAAAAGCAATCAACTGAACGGTAGACGAAGCTGATATTGTATTACTGTTTGTTATTATTAATTATTATTGTTATGGGTGCTGAGGGCTGAGCCCAAAGTCTTGTACATACTAGGCACCTGCTTTTCTATTGAGCTGCTCTCTGGTTCCCAACATTGAATCTGTGGATTGATGATATCAGAGAACAGTAGTGACAGCTTCTCCAAAATGTGGTCCATACTGAGATAATGATTCATTTTTCTCAATTCTTCCATTCTTTCTTCCTTCCTGTAATTCTCACTTGACAGTCTCGGATCGAAAGAGTGGTCATTTTATACTTTTCTGACACTTAGATAAAGGAGATGGGAATGTGAAAATTTCAGAGGTGACCTAGATGTGGAAAGAATACTTTCCCCAATGTTATAGTCTCTCCTTTCTTCTTCTTCTCTCTTCTCCAGTTTTTCTCCTTCCTTTCACCCCTCTCTTTCTTTTTCTGTTCTCAACATACATTAATTGAATAAAATAAGATTTTCTTATGACATTTTCATTCATGTATATAGTATTCTTTGATCACATTGACACTCTAGTATGACTTCTCCCCTCAAAACATACAGCTATTCTTTTTTACAGTTATTCCCTTTACTTTAACATCTTTACAAATAAAGTCTAGTTTCTACAGATGAGAGAAAACATAGAATGTATTTTGGGACTCTGATAACTTTCATTTAACATGATTATTCTCTGTACCATCCATTTTCACACATATGACAGAATCCTCTTCTTTATGGCTGAATAAAACTTTAGTGTTTTTGAAGTGGAATGCTATTTGCTTTGAACTAATAGTGTGGTAAATATCACATGAAAAGATATTCTTTTGTTAAGAAAAAGAAACTCCTGACCTTCTGACCTTTTAGTTTCCAAGTTTTAAAACCACAACTTAAGTGTTTTATTATTTATGTTAAGCTTTAAGTTCTTGGTGAAATTTAGCACTTTTGTAGTAAAGGACAAGTTTCAAGAATTTAGTAGCAAGTGCATTTATACTGGGGCATGATAGAAATCAATGTACACACTGTTTTTCATTAAAGCCTGGCAGAGAATTTTTGGAGAAAAATAAAAGGATGGTCTAGTCCATGGGAGGAGGGAGGAGAGGCCCTTGGTCCTGTGAAGGTTTGTGCCCCAGGTAGGGAAGTGCCAGGGTCAGGAAGTGAGAGGGGGGTGGGTTGGTGAGCAGGGGGAGGGATGAGGGAACAGGGTTTGTTTTTTGTTTTTGTTTTTGATTTTGATATTTACTGGAGGGGTAACCAGGAGAGGAGATATCATTTGAAATGTAAATAAAGAAAATATCTAATAAAAAAAAGAAATTTGGGGATTCATGAATTTTGGCAAACTATTTCTGAGTTTCCTAATAATCATAATAATCAACAGCATGAACCTGATGAAGACGCATGGAGAGGGATCTTGGCAGAAAATGGATGTAATTGAGGGATAAGATGGAAGAAGAATCTTTAGTAGAAGTTCATATAAAATAAATACATGTGAACTTTTGAACAGAGTGATGGGGAGAGCTATAAAAATGAGAGATGTTTTACTACGGATGCGATTTAGAGCTCAGAGGCATGGGAGAACGTCAGGTGAGAAGGGGGTGTGGGTGTTAATGATAGTTGTACAGAAGGTGACTTCTCAGGGATGTCATTTGGTAAAAGCTGTAGCATATGTCCGTTATAGCCTGAGACTCATCTAGTGATATGTGAGTGTACATTGTTTCAATTACTGAACTCTGCTGCTGTGTCACTCTGGAGTGGAGGGATATAAAATGGGTGTGGTGATATATAAATATATTTAATAAATATAATAAATTAATATGAAATAAATATAAATATATTTAATATACTATATATAAATATATTTATATAATTTATATATTTATTTATATATACATATATATATATATATAAAACAACAGCATGCCTGCTACTATTAACTTTCTTCATTGATCTTGTATATCAGCACCAGCAAGAAAGCTTAGGGAGTAGTGATACACAAAGGCCTGAGAACCTGAGTGTCATCCCCAATCCAAGAAGTTGGAATCAGAAATCTGACTTCCATGAGTTATGTTTAAACCCCATCACACATTCTATGGTTTATAAATACTTGATTTTACACAAATATTCATATATATGTACATATATGTACATATATATATATACATATATGTACATATACATATATATTTAAAAGAAAAAAAAGCAGGTAGGGCACAGTCTAGTATCTTTAACCTATGTCATTAAGTTGGTTTATTCATGTATTCACCACAGACATCAAACTAAAAAGAAACAGAAAAGGAAGTCATATTGACTGACTATTCACCAATTGGCCGGGGGCTCTTCTAGATGTGGTAATACTCATGTGTGCTGGGAACATGTCTCAGAAATAACATTTATCTATTTTCCTCTCTGTCGTTACTCATTATTTTTCAAAGCAATTTTCTCAAGTATAGGTCCCGTAGTGTCTTCTGTGAGTTTGTGTTGCTTCAAACTTTCTCAATAAATTCCCTCAAAGTGATCTCTCAAAATTCAATAATACTAAAAAATTTTAAGAAATAATGATACCCCTTCCTTCTGTACTACAAGTGTCTTCCAAAAGACAGAAGAGAAGTCAGCTACCAATTCATATCATAAAACCAGAAATATGACGGCAGGTAAACTAGAAACGATGATAAAGAAGAAAAGTATAGAACCATATTGCTCAGAAATACAGACACAAATATATCATAAAATTAATATCAGATGAAATTTTGTAATATAGTTTAAAAAAAAAGTAATATCAACTGGACTTCCATGAGAAGAGAATGCTCTAGAATAAACCCTGCCATACATAAGTAGTGTACCATTAATGCATTAGTATAAATGAATAAACTTAATACTGATATAGTTTTGATGTTTTCCTCAGAATCTGAGAAAATGCTTATGAAATGAATGAACATCTGTCTACAAAATCAACCAACCTTTGTTTACAAAATCAGCCAACCTCTGTCTTCCATAACTCCTCATGTTTAGATACTTTAACAAATAATTTCTGTCACATGAAAGATTATACTTATTCTTTTCAGGGCCTTGTCATATAGTATATTTTCATATTTTATAGGGTCTTCTATGTTATTTCATGAATAAATAATACATTGATAATCATTTTCTCCATTATAATTAATTACTATTACTCTCAGAGTCTAAAATTCATGGACTACCTATTTTTTCCTTATGCTATTTCCCAATATTTTCTTTTTACTGTATTCCAAATAGCCACTTTTAAATACAAATGTGTTTAAATAAAAATGAATTCACCATTTGGGCTTTTCTTTATCTCTTTTGCCAGAGTCTATATTTTAGAGCTGTCATAATGGTGTTTATCTTTAATTCCAATAAGACAACAGAAGCCAGCGGAAGGCAGATCTCTGTGACTTCAAGCCCATTCTCCACTCAACTCAACATAGGGCTTCTAGGTCAGTCAGGTTAACTTAATGAAATCCTGTCTTTAAAGAAAAAGTGTTTGTATTTTAAAGGAAATTGTTCAAGTCTCTCCATATTCTGTTATCATTTTTAGCTTGGAAGTGAAAGTATTAAGCCATAGTTTCATCACAACATTAAAATACAGAGTGGAAAAGACTGAGAATCATTATGCGCACCACTTATCACCATGTGCTTGAGAACAGGAAGAAATTAGGCTAGCCATACTGTGATTTACATACTGAAGTATATTAATCAAACTCCCTGGGAAGGGGAGTCTGCAGAAATTGTCAATAGCATAGCCATGGTCAAGCTTCAAACTAGGTTTTCATTTGGAAATATTAAAGGCTCAAAAAACTTAAAAATAGAGAAAGAATGGATACAACTGAGAAGCAAGAACAGAAAGGAAGAGTTCCTAAAGAACGCAGTACTAAAGGACTTATCAAAGTATCTTTCAGACCTGTGGGCAGAGGACATGAAGAATTTGGTGAATTCAATACCAAGTCACTGTCACTTTTGAGTGGGAACCTACACGTTGTCATCTCATATTTAATTTTTATAACACCAGTTATCTTCATGTACTGCAATTTTTAGTGCTTATCGTTTGGTTCTTAAATATAATCAAATACATCAAAATTCTTCAGAGAGATGCACGGCTGATTGTCCACACTGTGTGTTTCCTAGTCTTTGCAATGGAGATGTTTCAGTGTTTGCCCCCGGGATGTTGCCTTTGACCAGTGATACCAGACTGTGAGCTAGTACCTCTCTTATTATGATGTCATCCTGCATTTAGAAACTTTTATAGAGAAAAATGAAAGTACCACTTTGTTCTTTATTAATGATTGGGTATAGTGCAGATGTGGACATCACATCTGTAATGATGCCAGTACTGCTGAGACAGGGCGGTTGTTACCAGTTCCAGACAAGCCTTGGCTATAGAGTGAAACATTGCCTCTATAAAGTCTCATAACCAGAGCAGAGGATTCTGACTAAATCTCTCTGTCTCTGTTTGTCTCTGTCTCTCTCTGCCTCTGCCTCTCTGTCTTTTGTCTCTGTCTCTGCCTTTCTCTCTCTGTGTTTCTCTGTCTCTGTCTCTCTGTCTCTGTCTCTCTGTCTCTCTGTCTCTCTGTCTCTCTGTCTCTGTCTCTCTGTCTCTCTCTCTCTCTTCTCCCCAGTGTGAATAATGTTTGATTTTATCCAAACCCAATTTTATACAGTCTAAGTAACCCCAAACTTCTTCAAAAAACCCCACTTTTATTGTTTGCTTTTCACTGTTTTTTTTCTTCTTTCCTTCTTTCTTGGCAACAAAGTACCTGAAGCCTTAATAAATAGAGAACTCACTTAAACTCAGTGATGAAGAACCTGGGCCAATGCTTAAGTCACTGTTTGCCAAAAAATTTTTAGAACGATTACATTTGAAGTATTGTTCCATTTAAGAGGTGGAAATCACAGCTGCAGAACAAAAAGTGCTACACACCCCTTACCACTGAAGAGTGCTTTGTACCAACCTCAAGTGAAATTAGATTTCTCATTAATGAAGCAAATAAATCTGAATTTATTTCCTGAAGAGACAAGATATGGATTCTAGTAATGGTGTTTTAAAACACACTCTTGTGTACTTACCTAACATTACAGTATTTTAAACTAATAGAAATCCTGGCCATCCAAAGTAGCTTCATTAATTTCACACTGTGCACATAGAAATAAAGAGCTAAGCTCAGCATAGACTTCCCATCCCAGGTCTTTCAATCCCATCTATGTACTTATTCCTGTAGCGTCATTTACTGTGTTGTTGGAGGTAGCTACTTGAGGATATCTTTTAGTGTATGAACTAATGCATCTTAAAAGTAAAGTTCTTTTCATTACTGAAATTTCTCCCACTTAAGCTAGGGAAGAAATTTTCAAAGGAAAGAAGAAAAGAAGAAAGATTAAGCATCCCTGGAGTGTTGTCGTAGGTCTTCTGTTTCTATATCTTACACCTTGAATCAAAGAACAAAAATTTTGCATCCAATAATAAATCAATAGAGTAGTCATGTGCTCCCAAGAGTGAAGTCTGACATGTATATTAATTCCCATAATCTTTTTTTCATGGTCTCATGTTGTAACATTTTAGAAAGTGTTGTTTCTAAGATAATGGAGAGTTTTGTTTGACACAGATCTGCACGCAGTCATCCATGTTTCTTGTAACATCTGTGACAAGAATACCTGGTTAAGATGTTCAACTCTACTTTAGAATATAAGGAATGCAAAAAATAGAGGACAGTTGTGGAAATTGTCATGATTCTCCTCTCCTCGGATTTTTAGAGATGCCTTCTCTACTGCAGAGGATCCTTTTAGGTAGGCGTTACATTTTGACCTTTACTAGCTATGCAAGCTGTGTGCAGTGGTACCCACAGAGCTTAATGCAGACAGAGTGTTTTATCAACCACAAATCTCTTCCTCCATAATTGTTGGATGGCGTTAGACATATGAATGTGCTGCTTTTCTAGGTCAGGCTTCAAATTGGAGGCATATCATACAGCTCAAAATATGAACTCATAGAAAAGCAAATCATACAGGTATTTTGCTCAAAATTGACAAACCAGATGTTCAGATGTTCCTGAGCTCAAATGAATTACTCAGATCACTATTGAATTGCTATTTAAAATAGATTACTGTTGAGGAAATAGGCCCAAATTGGGAAAAATAGTTTCAATGCACTTCAAATTATTCACAAAAACAATTAATATTGGACTGTGTAAGCCACAGACTCAAATGCAATGCAATATACAATAAAAGGTAAAACAAAAAATGAAAAACACGTCCTCAGGAATCTAAAGGTATAGCACTTAGATGTAGAGACACAGGGATGCAGTGTCACCGATATACATATAATCAAAGGGGACAGACCACCACAGTACAATGTCTTTTGTCTGGGTAGTTGTAAGCAATTGTCAAATTTCTTCTTGATAAAGTTTGATTGTGGAAGAATTTATGCAAGATGCAGATGTGTGAAGATGTAAGGCACATGAGAGCAAAACAAGTGAGAGAAAGAATTGGTGAGCCTCAATATACAGAGGTCCTTTGTTTTCTTCACTGTCTTTTACAACAATGCTTTGATAATGGACTTAGCAAACATAAGGAACAGTACATGATGAGAACAGGTATTAGTCAAGGGATTTTGAATCAGGTCCTGAAGAAAAGTATAAAACAAAATGTTCATGTTCCCATTGCAGTTTCTTGGATAGAGAAACAGATTTTAAGCATATTAATCTTTTGATCATTTTGATTTTTCAGTGTACTTGATATCAACACATCAAGTACATCATGATCAGGAAGTCATGAAATTTCCAGGAAATTAGTGTGTCTATTACTAAAAGAACTGTGTCATATACATGCATATAGATAGGTACACACAAATACAAACCACCACTAACTAGTCTCTCTGATGTTTATGTTAATTTTAACTTCTCATTTTTGTCTTTTTCTCTCTGTCTGACTTTTCATTTCGTGTGTGTATGTGTTTGTGTGTGTGTGCTTGTGATGCTCATGTATGTGAATATGTTCATATGAGTGTTGATGTGTGTGTCTGTTCACAAGCATGAATGTGGGGATGTGGAGGTCGATGTCATATATTTTCCTTGATCAGGTTACCACCATATTCTTTGAGGCAGGGTGTCTCAATAAAACTCAGCAGTTGCAGTCACAACTAGTCTCTTTAGACAGCTTTCCCCACAGATCTACCCTCTGACAGCTTTCTCCACGGATCTACCCTCTGCCTTCCCAGGCAGACTTCTATATACACCTAGCATTTGTGTGGGATCTGGAGATTAAAAGTTAGATTCTCTTGTTTGTAGAGCAAAGACTCAAACTATTGAGACATTTAAACCTTAGATTTTATTTTCTTCGTAGTGGTTGTGTTTTTATTTTACTGTTGGCATGGATTGAGTTATGAGGCTGTAATAACGTATTTATAAGGGCGATACAAGTAGAATAAAGTTGTATATCACTATACTGGATAAGAATTTTGGGGGGATATTACACTTGTATGAAGGCCCTTATCCAGATGTATTTACATGTATTTATCTCACATTTAAAGATTATTCATTGTGTTGTAAAATCTTGCTGTAAGTTTCTAAATCTCTTCTAATGAAATAGTTAGACCCTAGAATAAAATAAATGTGTTTTAGTGGTATGGATTAGTTGTGCTGTCATTAAATTGTTTTTTTCCTAACCTTTAAACATCTATTTAAAAATTCACTTACTATTATTTACTTTGGAAATTCAGAAATACAAATGATGCACTAGAACATTGTTTGTTTTCACAGCTCCTCCAGTGCCCCAGTATCTATTCCTGTCTCTTCTTGCTTTCAATAATGTTAGTCTCAGTGCATCTATCAACTCCTTTGGGAGCAGAGTCAACAAACCAATTCTTCTCAATGTTTGTATGTCTTCTTTTCTATATTATTAGAAAGTGGTTCCGACTATATATAATAAAAATATTGGCTTGAGTTTTTACATGCTATTCTCTAGAGGAATAAATGCCTACTATATTTTCAAATTTATAAGGCATTCCTGCATGTTTGCGAAAATCCACAGAAATGTGTTTTATTTGATTAACATTTGACATTTCATTGAGATTTAGATCTTTAAAATTCAATTTTATTGCTGTATACTTTTTACAACATGTACCCTTTCTCCTTGGAATCATATAATGAAGTACAAATTCAAAAGATTATTTCAGGGGTTTTCTGTAACTCAGTCTCCTCAGTTCCCTGATTGCACAGGTAGTATTTTTAGATAAAGATGTTGAGTTACTTGCTTTTTGCTTTGTTTCACCTGAGGTCTTACGTTTCTATTTGCATTTATCTTATCTTTTGACATCAAACATTTATCAATGTAAGGGTCACCCTCTTGGAACTAAAAGCATAAATAGAAAAAAAATTCCTTTGTCAAGAAAATGTAGCTCACTTCACTAAGTTCTAAATGAAAATAGTTGCACTGAACCCAAAGTGAATTGGGGACATTCAAGATGATTTATTGTTCTCCATTGTACTTTGCATTCTCTTTGGTGGAAAGGTATAGGGAACAACTTCTTTATTTGTGACCAGTTTCTCCAGGTTCAGATTCCATTTCTCATGACCTTTCAAGGTGTAGCAATATGTAATGTGGAGATCTGAAGGTTGGTAGATCATTGATCTTTGTCAGTAGTCACTGAGATAAGATCTTTAATAAACTTAGTACTTCGCCATAGCATTCAGTAATGGCAGTAATCATTTCCATTTGTGAGCACAGGAAATGAAACATTACTAATTTTGTAGGCATGCAAATGCAACATGTGGATCTTTTCAGGAGTTCAGACAGGATTTAGATATGTGATAGGAAGAGTGTGTTTAGGTCCTAGCATACCAGAGGTAACTTCAATTCCAGAGAAATATCTCTGTCCAAGGTCTTATTATGGAGCCATCAACATCCAAATCCCTCAAAACTTAAAGTTCATCTACTTAGGTCCAAATTAAAAAAACAAACAAACAAACAAACAAACAACAACAACAAAATAAAACCCTTTTAACAGGTCCTTGAAGCTAAAGAATGTCCAGCAGAGCAGACTTAGGCCATCTGATCTGCATCCCAGATTATTTTTTTCTTCTACTCAGGCATCTTTGCATTCCCTCCAGAGGGTGCACAGTGGTCTGAAGTACACTCCCTGGCAAACTGTAAGATACATATCTCATAAATGCCCGTTGGAGAACCCACTGGTGATGTTGGCATACAAAGACTACCCAGTACTAGATTTTCTAACAAAATATCCATAACTATCTATTCTATTTCCCTATTCCTATTTCTTTTCTCTGCCCCTGTTCCTGTTTTTTACTCTGTACCAAACTTCTATCATTCTACAGATTGTAGGTGTGTTAACATGACTTCACAGATAATATCTATGTGTAAGTGAATACATACCATATTTGTCTTTCTGGATCTGTGGTACCTCTCTCAGGATGGTCTTTGTTTTTCTATTTCCATCCAATTACTTGCAAATTTATGCATTTTTAAAATGACTGAGTAATATTCATTGTGTAAATGTACATTTTCTTTGTCCACTCTTCTGTTTAGTGACATCTAGGTTCTTTCCAATTTCTAGCTATTATGAATAGAGCAGCAATGATACGGTTGATCAAGTGTCAATTCAATTTCACCATTCTTTGAAATTGTGTGTGTGTGTGTGTGTGTGTGAAAGAAAGAGAGAGAGAGAGAGAGAGAGAGAGAGAGAGAGAGAGAGAGAGATGTCCTGATTCCCTAAGTAGAGAAATATCACAAATAATCAATATTTTAAAACAATCTATAGTAGAAATATTCTAATATTATAACCTGTAATAGTTAGAAAGCAGTAATTGGTGTTCTGCCTGAGTCTTCTGAGGGAAGAGTGTGGGGATTTATTATATGTGCCTATCTGAAGGTTGGGAAGGAGGGTGGGAAGAAATGAGTCACTTGGTTGAGCTGGAAAACAAATAAACATATGCTTCCCTTTTCCACAGAGGGTTATGTTTTGAGATAATGAAAATCTGTCACAAGCAGGAAAACTAAGTAATTGCGTTAACCTGCTAAAGATCCCTTCTTATACCTTAATCTCTTTAAAACACCAAGGTTGCTTGGCAGTTTGACTGCAGGTGCACATAAAACAAATAACACACTGCTGGGTGGCCAGGGCTCTTATTAGGAAGCTGCAGAAATGGCGAGAACACATTGGAAAACCCAAATGTATATTTTAGTATCTCTTAAAAATATACTCTCCTAAGCAGAGGCAAAAACCTGTAATTCATTTCTTAAAGCCAGAATTGATTTTATCCATGAAAATAAAATAAATGTATTATCTTAGTCTAACTAATTAAGGCTCCTCATGGTATGTGAGGGGCATTTCTCTTAGACGATATTTTTGGTTGCTTTTTTTTTCCCTCTTGAAAATAACAAAAATCAGTTTCTTTTTCAACATGTAAGTTTACATACCTTCACAAGTAGATGTATTAAGAGTGGAGTGAAGAAAGAAATGTTTAACTAATGACTTATTCCCATGAATCTTCTGTTAACTATAATAATTCTACATGTAAATAAAAATACATCTTGCACATCTCAATTACAGAGCAATGCTTTTAAACTCTACTTGATATTAAATTGCTAAACTTGAAAAGTCTTTAAACATGTTTAGGATAACTTTTATTTTTTGATACTATTTTTACATAATTTCTTCTTCCATTTCTTGCCTCCTAATATTCTAATATACCTCCTTTTCGTCTTTTAAAATTATGGCATTTTTAACTAATTTACACACACATGCACACACACACACACACACACACACACACACACACACTTAAACTGATGAGCCCAGTTCTAACTCATACACTAAATCATAACTCCTGAACCTAAGGCTTCAATAATCAGGGACCATTGAAGAAGGGGAGGAAATATTGTAAGCATGAAATAGGGGGAATAGGAGTTTGTTGTATATACGTGTTTTTCATTATTATCTAAAGCTCTTGAATTTTTCTCATTAAAAAAACTATGCTTTGAAGGTTACTTACAGGGAGAGGGGGGATGGAGGGATCAAGAGAAGGAGGAATGGAGGAAGAAAGAAAGAGGGGGGGGGCTGATAATTAAGCGAGCTTGCTTTCCATGCAGAGGAACACAGTTTGATTAACGGAATCTATAACTCGAGTTTCAGGGAATCTGATTTCTTTCCTAGTTTCATGGGCACTTGGCACATGATTGGTGCACAAATAGACACAGACAAAATACTTATACACAGAAAATTAAAAGAAATAAATAGAATTACTTTTAAAAGCCCACAAAGCCATGCATGGCCTATGATATCCTACATAATGTAATTGCCACTCAGAGCTCAAATCTTGATGTGCTTCAACCTAGACACACTTGTCCCCTCTTTGTTCATAAAATATTACAGATTTACTCTTAACTCGCAGGTTGTTATTT
>JADRCD010107795.1:0-17200 GCA_019843815.1 Montemys delectorum
TGTGTGTGTGTGTGTGTTAACTCCAGTTTTTTGTTTCTTTATAAATATTCCTGAAAGCCATGCCCCTACTTGCTTATCTGAATGGTTCCTCTCAGTTCTCGGAAGTTTCACAAAAGAGCAGTTCTATCAATGCTGTGAGCATACCCTGTAGTGCTGAACAAACCCTAACACCATTTCTCTCAGTTCTTTCTCATAGCTACCATAGCACATTCCTGCTCTTCATGAAGCATGTAGGTGTCCCCTATCACCCTCCCACCCCCCATGCACATCAAGTCACTACAGGACTAGGCACATCCTCTCCTTCTGAGACCAGACAAGGCAGCCCAGTTAGGGGAATGGGATCCACAGGCAGGCAACAGATTTAGGGACAGCCCCTACTCCAGTTGCTGGGAGACCCACACGAAGACCAAACTGCACATCTGGTACATATATGCGGGGGTTAGGAGGGGTTGGGCAGTTGGGTTTAGCTCATGTGTGCTATTTGATTGGTGGTTCAGTCTCTGTGACCCCCCAGGAGTCCAGGTTACTTGATTTTATTGGTCTTCCTGTGGAGTTCCTATTCCCTACCGGGTCCCTCAATCCTTCCCTAACTCTTCCCCAAAACTCTCCAGACTCCATCTAAGGATGGGCTGTGGGTCTCTGCATCTGTTTCCATTGGCTGCTGGATGGAGCCTCTCATCAGGGAGTTACATCATTTTCATTCAAACCACCACAACTATAAACCCAGAATAAGTTTGCCCCCAAAGGCAAATCAAAAATGGTCAACAGGTTCCAGACAAAGGTGTCTCACCTTACAAATCAGGAAAGGAACAGAATAGCAGCTATGATTGAATCTCATCTCACATCTTTTGGACTGGCAGCTTCAGAAGGACAAGGAATGTCATGTTCCATTGCGGTAATGCTGACGAAGGGGACAGCATGAATCTGCTTGATTGCCTATGACCTCTACTCTAAGTCTTGTCCCTTGTCCTTCTGATTTTCTTAAGCTTAATTTAAAGAAATCTTTTTGAAAATGTTATACATGAGTACAGTATTCACTTCATTTGCACACATCTGCTCTCCAACTACTTCTGTGTTCCTTTCAACTTCCTTTGTTCATGTTCAAGACCCTTTCCTTTATAATTATCATTGTTATACACACATATGTATACATGTATGTATACAGCCTCTGAAGCCTATTTATAATTCTCAGATGCACATGTACTTAGGGATGACCATTAGGACTGGGTAACACATAAGGGGTTCATCTCTGGAGATAACAGATTCTCCTTCTCTTAGCAGCATTCCTTTTTCAGCAGATAAAAGCTACTATGGAGATCCACAACTGGCCAAAATGGGTGTCCAGCACAACAGTTACATCTACATTACACACATGTGCACACACACACACACACACACACACACACACGTAAGATGTATACCATACATAATTTTTAAGAGAGCTTATAAAATAATGTTTCTTTGTGGCTTTTCCAAACATCCTTGGTAGTATTTGTCTTTCTTTTCTCCTTATCCCAAATCCACAGGACTTTGGAAATTGTTAAAGAAGCAGGAAGAAGCACTGAGGTATTGAAGAAAGGCTACAGAGAGGCAACCAGCACATTCATGACAATGAAGTCTGCAATGCCAAAAAATAGAAAGAAAAAAAAAGCACACAAACTACCCAAAGGAGCAAGCAAAGCATCAGGCCCAAAAAAGGCCAGGTGAAGTTACAACACCTTGCAGCATAATTTTCCCATCTAGCCTCTGGCTCGCAGGCATATCACTAGTGCCATCAGCATCTTCTCCAAACAGGAAGGACCCTGCCTATTGACAATGTGTGTGTGTGTGTGTGTGTGTGTGTGTGTAACACCTTCCCCTACACATTTTCCTCTGAGTGGGTGAGGCCTCCCCTGGGTATAACCCACCCCAGCACATTAAGTCTATGAGGCTCTTTTGTCCCTTCTCTACATCTGATCCGCAACCCCTCCCACATTCCCTCCAGTCCCTTCTCCCACCTGTTCCCATCCTCCGTTTGCCTCCTATGTTATTCCCCTTCTAAGTGAGATTCAAGCTTCTTCCCTTGGGCTTTCCCTCTTGTTTAGCTTCTTTGGGTCTGTAGAGTGGCGTGTTGGTATCCTGTAATTTATGGTTCATATTCACTTATAAGTAAGTACATACCATATATGTCTTTTTTCAGGCTGGGTTACCTCACTCAGGATGATATTCTCAAGTTCCATCCATTTGTGGGGCAAGTTTTTTAATGTTGCTTGGAGAAGGAGAACTTTCTGAGTTTGACAGGACTTGCATATTGTAGGCCCTTCATAAATGGCCATGTGTACTTTTCAATAAATGCTAAAAAAAACTTTTTGAAGCCAGTCACTGTCTTATTTAGTTTGTCCCCAGTGTGTGACAACACATCTAGCACCTAATAACTCTTTAGCATGAATTGAGTTAAGTGTATGCTTGATATAACTTGGTCAATAGACTGTAAATTCTAGAGTTATATCAACGTAGTTCTTTTCTGCTTCTTTTTGAGATGGACATGTCAGTTGCCTTCATGATCTTGCTCTTTTGACACTTAATTAGCCTTGGCTCTGCTCTGCTCCTTGTAAGGTAAACAAATCTAGTTAATTCCAGGCTCTTCCTTTATCACTCTGACAGTAGGAGGCCAAGACTGTTTATTTTAGGATGACATTCTGTGAGTCCAAAAACCAATCACTTATCCCACGCATCACATTTTCAGTGGGCTTCATTATGCTTAATCAATAACAATGATTTCTGGAGGCCTAGCCTCCCCCTTTCATATGCCCTGTTTCTCTCCCTGGAGTTTGTCTCCTTAACCAGCTCATGTTTTAGCTCAGCGAGTCAAAGCCTCGTTAGATTCTTGCTTAGAGGTTAGAGAGGAAGGGCTCTTGGGCCGTTCTTCTTATTGACATCCAGATGGCTGTAATGATTATCTAGTGAACTTCAGGTGCTGCCAGTTTATGGGACATGCCTTGAACAGTACCCGTCAGCCTGTGGTGTGATAACAGCTTTCCTCTGACACATTTTATATGGCTGCATCTTCAATTATGCCGGACCCTCTTCCATAGTCTTTTAGTTACTGGAAACCTCTACTCATCTTGGTTCCCAATTCAGTGTTGTGTCCCAAATTCCCTCTCTGTTCTTTCCTCTACTCCTAAAATGACCCATACCTGTTAGCTATAGTCTTTTCCTCTTCACCTAAGCTCAGCTAGTCTCCTGTCCTGATCATATTACAATCTGTACATTAGTGTAACTTTCTCTGACTAAATTGTTTGCTCATTTAGGCTAGAGACCTTGTTTTCCTTGAGCCTTTTGTCTTCACTAGTAGAATATTAGATGCAAAGCTCTTTTAAAAATATATTTGCTCTTGGTTAAATTATCACTCACATTTCTTGCCTTCTTAGCTTAAACTGTAATTGCATTGCAGATCCATTCTAAAGGTGTTCAATTTTCCATTAAAACTGATATATGCCAGATGGCTCATGAAGATTTTAGTTTAATTCTCAATAGGGGTGTTGGTGGGTTTGGTAATGGTGATACACAACAAGGATTTCAAGTAGGATTATCAAAGCCTAACAATTACAATTCTTTCAAACAATTATCATCTGCAGGAGCCTCATCAGACCACAGTCATTAGCCACAAAATCACATCACCACACTCTTCCAATAGGAAGGATGCTACCTATGGGTAATGACAGAATGCTGGACCAGGGATGCTGTTCACCTCAACTTCATTTCAGGTCATCGACAATCAAAATTTCTAAATCAGCTTGAGATTCATGGAAAGTTAAGAGGAAAAAGAAACAGCAGAAGGTCTCAGGGGTGGTATAAGTGTCTGAAGCTACTTCTGCTTTTTTGAGGGAGGAGCGTGGTGCACTGCCGTAAAGAAGACAGATGCTTCCCTCAAACAGTTTCATTTGTTGGGTTGAAATTTCTCATTAAGAATTAGCATTTCCAGACTGATGCTGGGAAGGATTATTGGGAGCTGGGGGACAATCATGCATATTAGTTTTACAAAATCATTTACCCTTTCTTACAAGGATGAACCACTATATATTGTAAGCCTGTGCTTGAAGAGAATGTTTGCCCAAGTCTGATGAGTAAACATTTGCCAGCAAGGATCCATTGCACCTGGATTGGGTAGCATCCCCAGCCTCCAAAGACAAGAATGCTACTCATTTGTTCTCCATCCAAAAGTCTACCCCAGAGGTTGGACATGGAGCTCCATTCCCTTGATTACTCAAGTTGTTCCCAAGCTAGAGTTATTGGCTAATAACCTAGCAGTCTCTAGGTCTATGCATGTTCAAAGGGGACTGGTATGTAGGTGTCTATTATTCTACACACTAGTAAGAGTGGAGATGAGTTCCATACACAGGCAAGCCACTCATCAAAGTTAGCTCCACAGTAAACTTACGTGGCTTCAGGAAATTTATGGAAACATTAGACTCAAGATCTGCACTAAAGAAAGTTTTGTGGTAACTGTAAAATGGAAGCTAGGCAGCAAAATCACCATGATGTGGGTCAGATCCAAGCATCTATCTCACTTTGGTGAGGAGGCACCTAGTTCTGTATTCCTTTTGTTTTCCATGTATGATCCTCTTTGTTTTGTACATGTGTTTCCTCTGTCCCTACTGATTATATTTGTTTTTGCACCCTTCCTTGACAAGTTGCTAACTTCTACTTTCCCATGACATTAGTTAAACACAGATTTCATTTCATTTCTTCTACTTATTTCCAAACTTGCTTACAGGAACCTGATATAGCTGTTTCCTGAGAGGCTCTGCCAGTGCCTGACAAATACAGAGGTGGACGCTCTCAGCCAACCACTGGACTGAGCACAAGGTACCCAATGGAGGAGCTAGAGAAAGGACCAAAAGAGCTGAAGGAGCTTGCAGCCCCATAGGAGGAACAACAATATGAACCAACCGGTACCTGCCCCCCAGTCCTCCCAGGGACTAAGCCACCAACCCAAGAGTACACATGGAGGGACTCATGGCTCTAGCTGCATATATATAGGACAATGGCCTTGTTGGATATCAGTGAGAGGAGAGTCCCTTGGCCCTGAGAAGGCTTGATGCCCCAGTGTAGGAGAATGCCAGGACAGGGAAATGGGAGTAGGTGGGCTGGTGAGCAGGGGGAGGGGAGATGGGATAGGGGGTTTTCAGAGGGGAAACCAGAAAATGGGATAACATTTGAAATGTAAATAAAAAATATCTAATGAAAAAAAAACCTTGTAAATCAACTGTTGCATAGGAGTGTGACTGATTTTCTTCTAGGGTGGTAGTGATGCCCTGTGTTCCCATCTATACTTAATGAGAGCTTCTTTTCGTAACAATCCCTTGCAGCAGATGGAGCTGTCTTTTCATCCCTTAAGTCTCAGTCATCCTTACAGGTATGCAATTGCAAAATGTGTATGTTGTTATGGGGAGATACATGGCTTCTGATACATTCTCCTATCATGTATAAAGAGTAATCCAAGTTTCTTTACAGAAGAGGTCTCCTGAGGACATATTGTCTGCTTAGATAAAGAAATTCCTAACTTTCTAATAGGAAAAGTATTGGGTTGATTTAGAGGAAGCTGGAGTGCATAGGACAACATTGTTGGTATGCCTAGGAGCATTGTTCCAGAGCAATAAGTGCACACGTTCTTAAAAGTAGGTGGGAGTTATTTTCCGACAGGCCTGAGAGTGCTGTGTATGGCTGTCTGTGAGAGACACTGTTGCTGGTCCTTTTAGGTCACTCATTCTAAAGACAGATGTCAGTTTGTTCAGGGTTATGCAATTTAAAAAACAAGAAAGATGAAAATAACCTAAAGCCCATTGTCCATTGCACATCAATATAAAAATAATATAAAGTCAATCTAAAATAGGAAAATGAACCTATTTTAAACCTATGAACCACTTGTAAAATTCCACTTCCACACAATTATAGATAAAAGAGCAACCAATTGTGTCTGAAGAGGCAGGGAGTCTGAGCCTTGCCCGAGAGGCTGAGCCTTGCCTGGGAGGCTGCTAAGTATCTCACAGTCATGGGAGTCACTTGACCTAAACCAGTCTCCAGAAAAGAATAACCCCAAATCCTTTATCAGTACAACCTCACAGCTTAGAACTCCTAACTTCATAATGGCACTTAATAGCTAGATAATGAAGTGTATACAACCTTGGGCCCAAGCCCTGAGGTTACCATTCGAATTTGAGCTCCTGGCTGCTAAGATCAGGCAGTACCTAGCTAGACCTTCCACAGCTGAGATGGAATGTATAAGTTAGGCATGGTCCTTCCTCCAAGCCCTCTGCTCCAAGAAATAAGGCTGACTCAAAATGTATACCTTGGTCATGTAGCTAACCTCCTCTCTGACTAGATCATAACTTAAATTAACCCATTTATTCTAATCTATATTCTTCCAGGTGGCTGATTATCTATGCTCAAGTACCATACACTGGTCTTGTCACATCTTTCTGGGCAAATCTCCCATTCCTAGCTCTATCCTAGAATTACTTTTTCCTTCTGGATGTCCCACCTGTTCTTCAACTGTTTCCTATATGTTATAGGTTTTTAATTGACAGCTGATGCATCCATTCAATAAACAAGATGTTCTCTCTATAATGGAAGAGGAAACTATATTTTTCGATTAACAAAATCCCATAAAAGATTCTATCTCTTCATCCTCGTACCTTAAGAGGTGATTTGGTCACAAGTGACTCCCTTTTCAATGAGAGAGGCAATGTCCCAGGCACCAGTTGGAGGAGATGGCTATAAGACCTCACCCTCATAGAATGTGCTGGTGTCATGACTTTGGACTTGCCAGCCTTAGAACTATGAGCGACATACCCCCTTCTGTTCATGAGTTCCTGGTCTCAGGCATTTAATAGCCTGAGTAGATGAGACAGAATCAAAGCCATGCCATTACAAGTCAATGTGTGGCCACCATCCCACACTTGAAACTTGTTAGCCATGCAGAATACTAGTCTTAACCCCAAACACACCAAGTCAGATATAGGATTTTAATGAGAATTTTGTACACTTGAAGACTGACATCACTCTTACAGAAGGAAATGTAATGAGGGGACATGCCCCCAGGTTGCTTCCACGGTGGTGATTTCTACTTCTACCTACTGGGAGTTCCACCGAGGGCCCTTGATGCAAACAGAGAATACTTCCTGCTAGAGACACAAGGCTAACTAAAATATGTGCACTGCTAGATAGGTTAACTGCTAACTGGATGATGCCCACTGAGCCAGAAGCTTTAGCTCTGCTCCTGGGAAATGGGCCTGTTGATGCCTCCCAAGGATATCTAGAAGTAAGTATATATAGGAGTAAGTGTTGACTACAAAATGTCTGCTACCTGGTACATATCTGATTAACAGTCAACATGCTGTTAGTGCTATTCTGTGACATGCTGATCTCTAATAATAACATGACTACTTTTGTTTTATAATATCTTTTTGCATGTTACGATTCTTCTTTATCTGAATAAAAACTGAAAGCCCAAGGTAGGAAGATTGTCATGAGTTGAAGGGCAGCTACATAGAGAGTTCATGACCCCAAGTCTCATAAAACCAACAACAATAGTAATAGAAATAACACTGTACATGTATCATAACATCATGTTGTACTTCATAAATATTACTCATATTTGCCTTTTTTTTTTTTTTTTTTAGTTTAGGCCCAAGAAAAGTCTCTTTATTTTTTAATTATATACTCGATTTACATTTCAAATGTTTTTCCCTTTCATCTCCTTGTTTCCCCTCTGAAAACCCCTATCCCCTCCCCCCTCCCCCCTCCCCCCTCCCTCTGCTCACCAACCCACTCAGTCCCGCTTCCTGGCCCTGGCATTCCCCTACTCTGAGGCATAATGCCTTCACAGGACCAAGGGCTATCCTCTACTACATATGCAGCTGGAGCCATGACTTCCACGATGTGTACTCTTTGGTTGGTGGTTTAGTCCATGGGAGCTCTGAGGGTACTAGGTAGTTCATATTGTTGTTCATCCTAAGGGGCTACAAACCCTTCAGCTCCTTGGGTGCTTTCTCTAGCTCCTTCATTGGGGACCCTGTACTCAATCCAATGGATGGCTGTGAGCCTCTACTTCTGTATTAATCTGGTACTGTCAGAGCCTCTCAGGAGACAGCTATATCAGGCTCCTGTGATCCAGCACTTGCTGGCATCCAAACTAGTGTCTGGATTTGATGACTGAATATGGGAAGGATTCCCAGGTGGAACAGTACCTGGATTGTCCTTCCTTCAGTCTCTGCTCCATAGTTAGTCTCTACCATTACTTCCATAGATTTTTGTTCCCCCTTTTAAGAAGAAATGAAGTATCCACATTTTGATCTTCCTTTTCCTTGAGTTTCATGTGGTTTGTGGATTGTACTTTGTGTGTTCCGATTTTCTGGCTAATATCTACTTATCAGAGAATGCATACCATGTGTGTTCTTTTGTGATTGGGTTACCTCACACAGGATGAAATCAGTTTGGCAGTTCCTCCAGAAATTGGACATACTACTACCCGAGGACCCAGCTATACCACTCCTGGGCATATACCCAGAAGATGCTCCAACATGTAATAAGGACACATGCTCCACTATGTTCATAGCAGCCTTATTCATAATAGCCAGAAACTGGAAACAACCCAGATGTCCCTCAACAGAGGAATGGATACAAAAAATGTGGTACATCTACATAATGGAGTACTACTCAGCTATTAAAAACAATGAACTTATGAAATTCTTGGGGAAATGGATGGATCTGGAGAACGTTTCTTTAGGTACATTTCAGCCATTCAGTATTTCTCTATTGAGGATTCTTAGTACAACTCTGTACCCCATTTTTAATAGGGTTATTTGGTTCTCTGGCGCCTAACTTCTTGAGTTCTTTGTATATATTGGATATTAGCCCTCTATTGGATATAGGATTTGCAAAGATCTTTTCCCAATATGTTAGTTGCCATTTTGTTCTATTGACAGTATCCTTTGCCTTGCAGAAGCTTTGCAATTGTATGAGGTCTCATTTGTCAATTCTTGATCTTAGAGCATAAGCTTTTGGTGTTCTGTTCAGGAAATTTTTTCCTGTGCCCATGTGCTCGAGGCTTTTCCCACTTTCTCCTCTATATGTTTCAGTGTATCTGGTTTTATGTGGAGGTCCTTGATCCACTTGGCCTTGAGCTGTTTAAAAGGAGATAAGAATGGATTGATTTGCATTCTTCTGCATGCTAATTGCCAGTTGAACCAGCATCATTTGTTGAAAATGTTCTCTTTTGCTCTTAAGCACTTGCTGTTACTCTCACTTCTTGCTTCCTCTCTCCCCTTCTCTTTCCCCTCTTTCCACGAGGCCATGGTTTGATCTTCTTTTATTGTTTAATTGCTCTGGCTAGGACTTTGATAAAGTACAATATTGAATAGGTAGGGAGTGGGCAGCCTTGTCTAGTCCCTGATTTTAATGGGATTACTTCAAGTTTCTCTCCATTTATTTTGATGTTTATTTGTCTAAATTTTACTGAAACAATGTATGCAAATATTTTGTTTTACAGTTTATAAAACTTGATCACTTAAAACTCTGTTTCAGACAACAGAAAATAGGTCTTGCTCAGTGTTTCCTCTTTAGAAATGGGTATATATCCATTGTACACAGTGATGATTTCCTAAGCGTATTTTCAACTGCATATCTTATATCTCTTGTATTTTGGCCATTTTGCCTTTTCACCCTCCTCCTTTCTACTTCCTCTTCCTCTTTTTTGAGTCTTGCTAGTGTGTGTGTGTGTGTGTGTGTGTGTGTGTGTGTGTGCGCGCGCGCATATGTGAGAGAGAGAGAGATTCTGATTTCATATATCTCTATAAAATCTAGGATCCATGTATTAGAGAAAGTACACAGCATTAGTATTTCTGTGTCTGGCTTACTTGACCTTTCATAGTTCAAAGTCTTTAGAGACAGGTACCAAACTTTATGTGCTGTCAGAGGCTTTGAAGGTAGATGTACTACTTCCCTTCTCTGAGTTTCCTTGAGGGTTCTGAAGACTTCAAATTGTACCAATCTCCACCATCCCCTTGTCTCCGCTACACTGGCTTTCCAGAACTGCTACAGGAAATTGGCTGGCCAGTTTGCTGGGCTCCCTCTACTTCCTCCTGCCAAACCTTCTATGCTAACCCATCTGTGCTTAGCTCCCTCACTAATTTACAGAGCTGCTCAATGCCATGCCTTGGTTTCTTATTTTAAAGACTCAATTCTATGCTTTAAAGAAAGATAGGGATGGGTATGGAGCATGAGATTCTCAGTGAACTCTGGTTTGCTCCTCTATTAGCAAGGTGTTCTGAGTATGAGCTGAAATCCCATTTTCAGTGTCCAGTAGAGTACAGACCAGGAGAAATGCTCTTCAAAGACATTTCAGGGGGATTTAATTCCTTTTTTGAGCTTATTGCTTGATATACTGGATGGCCTGAGACACAGCACTAGCCTTGTCCTCGAGGCACCTTCTCTGGAGGGAGTTGGTGTGGAGCACCAAAGGGGCTCCTTAAAAAGCAGTAAGAAATGTACTGACCTTAGGGACAAATTGGAAAGTAGAAACAATAAACAGTGGCAATAGATGGCCCACATTTTCATGTAGTACTTTACATATTGAATAATAAAAGGTACCATTTGTATTTGTTGACACACAGTAAATGTAGAGATATGTTACTGATCAACACAATTAAGTCAGTAATTAAGTGGACTAGAAATGTTTTCAAAGGAACTATAAAGCAGTTGGTAGTCTGGCCATTCAACTCAGGGAGCAAATGAAAAAGATAAGTTAATTTATTCTGTGTGAACCCAGGCTCAGCTTCTGATGGGGCACTTGAAGGGCTGATGGGGCTCTCAAATGGGCCAGGAGTACTGCATGAGACTGCTGGTGCAACATGCTGCATTGCAGTGGCCAACTTTCTACCCTTTGCTTGGGGACCCAAGAGCAAAGCCTGCATTTGACCTTCCTTATAGACATGATGTCAAAGCATAGCAGCCACTCAGCTTAGTGTGAGAGAGTCTTTTATTCTTTCTCTCATTTTAGTCATATCCATTTACAGGGGGCACATTAGAGTATACCAGGTGAGAGCAAGGGATTGGGATCCATAGGAAAAGCAGCAGTCCCTCTGTTGTCCCTCATTCTTTGAAAGCAGGCCTGTTGTAACATTTTGTGGTCATGCTTGCTTCATTAGGACTTCAGAGGAGGGAAGATGGTTTGAAGTTGAAGAGATGAACATTTGTTACCTCTACACTGGTATAGGCATTGGAACTTTAAGGAGATCACAGCTATATTCATGACTTGGATCAAAATGGAAATGACCACAATTACACAATAGATACTCAATCAACCATCTAGCTAATGCATGATACATGACCAATCAGCAGCCAGGCCAGCAATCAGCATGACTCTTAAGGATCTTGAGGTACTTATTAAATCCCCTGGAGGATGGTCTGAGTTATCTGATTCTGCTTTGAACTTCCTAACCATCACCTGGGGACCCGATTCCCTTATTCTGGCCATTTGCTTATCCTATGGGAATAATATGGTTTGGTTTTTTTGTTTGTTTTGTTTCGCTTGTTTTTTGGAATACAATAGAAAGATTGAACCGGGTACTTGAAAAAACTAACAATCTAGGATCACTGCCAATCTTAACACATTTTTAAGCTTATTCCCCACCAACCTTAGAATATAGAACAATTATAAAGAAGAGCCTCAGGAAACACTTGCTGTCCTGAATACAGATAAACAGAACACCACTGACCATCTCTGGGAACCAGAATGTGAAATATTTACATGGAATCCTTCCCTTGAATAACTCGGCAGTGTTGAAACTTGTTTGTGCTACAAACTGGTAAGAATCCAGGAGTCAAATAAATCCAGGGTTTCAAACCTGCTGGTTAGCCTGTTGCGCATGGGAGTGCTAGCAGGTGGACAGAATTATCATCACGTATCTATCCCCCTTCCTAGCAGTAAAATATGGAAGTTGTTTTTAAAGGTACAAGCACAACTAGACAAAGGTCTACTCAAGGTGATCACTCCTCCTTTTTCTCCAACAATTCTTCCCTAAACAGTATTCTCTCCATCATCTCTGTTTCCTTCAAACACTGGCTTCAGTTTCCTTTTGTATTAGATAAGCCTTGGCAGAATACCTACAAAGAAGGTTTCCTGTAAATTCACTCAAGCTCTACATGTATTAGATAAACACACACACACACACACACACACAGAGAGAGAGAGAGAGAGAGAGAGAGAGAGAGAGAGAGAGAGAGAGAGAGAGACATACACACACACACACGCACACTTGAGCCTGCCCTCCTGTCGTTCCTTACTTATCCAAGAGGATTCAATGACATAAGGAGGAGGACTCAGATTCAGCTTCTGACAGCCTTCCTTTTCACTCTCTGGGGACCATAATATGCTGTACAGAGAGTAGTCCAGGAGAGGGAGGGGATGAATGGAAGGAAGAGCACAGACAGAGGAGTCCCACAGGGAAGTGCTTACATTGCATAGCTGCCATGCAGAGAAAGCAGCTATTTGTAAAGAAGGGTACAACCATCTGACAACCTATGGAAAGCTCAGCCATATGAGTGACATGATGGACTTGCCAACCAGTGATAACCAACCATCCTCTATCCTAACAATTTCTGATAAAATTTTACTCTCTGAGTTCATCTCCAATTCCTGACCCACAAAATCAATCAAGGAAAGCTAATGTTAGGTTTCTCAATTATTAAGACCTTTGAAAAACAGACAAAATGTGGCTGGTTGTGTGGTCCAAGCTCATCTAAACACATCAGTAGCTAAATAGTAGTAACTGTGTATTAGTATAATTAACATTTTTTGCCGGTGTTACTTTAGGCTGTCTGAGACTTTATATGTACAACATCTCTTCAGTACGGCAGGCAGGGAAAAAGAGGTAAGAGGCATATTTTAATAAGGACAATGATAGGTAAATACTGCACTGTGAAGGTCAATTGATGGTGCTCCTGGTTATGGGTTGGCTAGTAACCCTCTGTTACAATAAGTCTGAATAAGGGATCAAGTGTGCCACCACTTGAAAAGTCCGCATCAGGACTGCCCAGAAGCCAATACACTTTTCAATACAGTATACCTACTCTGTTTGTTTGTTTGTTTGTTTGTTTGTTTTGTTGTTGTTGTTTTGTTTTGTTTTTAAATAGCTCTCTTTCAGGTAGAGAAACATTCAGAAATAGTAGCTTCAGTGAGAGAGTCAACAGGCAGAGGGTGCATTTCAAGAGTCCTGGCTTCCGGACCTTTATTAAGGAAGCCCATGCTGTTCTTGCTCACCTGCACCTTAGGCATCCTGAATAGGGTCAGGGATACTTTGCATTGAGAGTGAAATATGCAGCTGGCTAGACTCAATCAGCCGTCTGGACTCCAGTCTCCATGCAGGCGCCTCAGATCCAGTTCGCTGGCAGGAACTCAAACAAGACCAGAGGAACCACCTGATAGATTTGCACCAACAAATCTGTCTTGGCAGCCTCCCAACAAAACTGAAGCAGATAGGAAAATTAACATGAAGAGATGAGCTTTTGTTCAAAGTATAGGATCGATGCAAGCCACTGAAAAGAGTTGGGGCCTTCTGCCTGGAAAAGCTCATTTCTGCCTTGTTAGATTCCCATGTCCTTTTCCTTTCTCTGCCCTGTGTCCACCCTGTTTGTTATATTTAAGAAATGCCATTAGTAACATTGTAGTATAAAAACACTTACCACAATGTCAGTGACTTTTTATAATCAAGGTTTCATGGTTTATTCATTGCCAGGGGAGGTCGTGCCTCACACTGCATCTCCTTGTATTTGAATTTCATTTTCTTGTAAAATCCATACCACTAACCCTTGTGTTTTCCTATTTCTTAGTAAAAGCAGTATTCCACTTTTAATCCCTCACTCCTTACCTTGAATAAATGTTCAGATTTCCTTTTAAACTGTGTGGTGTTCAATTCTAGTTCCTCAGAAAATGTTCCAGCACAAAATGAAAACAAGCCATTTCTGTTCTTTACACATATTAGAAAATCCGTCATGAGTTACCATCTTCTTTAGCAGAATTTACAGAGGTAAACATACTCTCTGTGCTTCCTGGCCTGAAATAGCTTATCCTCCTTAAATATCTGCCAATATTCAAGTTCATGTTAGGAGAGACAATTTTTAGAAGCATCCCAATCAAATTAATGTTCATTTATTTTCTTTGAAAGTGTTACCTAAAATCTCTGTATTCCTCCTATCAGTGAAGCCCAAAGGTATATCCAAGACTCAGTTTCAAAGTGGCTTTTGGGGAAGGCTCAGGAATTTTCTAGCTGAAGGAAGAGAGAGATGTGTAGGGTTAGGTTAAGGGGATATATTTCACAGATAAACACAGAAGGAAAGCTCCCCTCTGCAAGCCAGCTGCTTGTGTTTGAGGAAGCCACGGCAGAATAAGTACTTTGGGTTATTGTGTTCAGAAGTATTCTACATGCTTCCATTGGAAGCTGATGCAAGCCTTTATGATGCTGGGTCCTGTTGGAAGACAGACCATAAAGGGAAGAACAAGAAAACAAAACTGAAAGGAAATCCACCCCAAACTCTCCACATATATCTCCCTCAAACTTCAAGCTCTGTTGGAATTTACCACTACAAACTTTTCAATCAGTATGTTGGATAAATCTCAGTGTTTGCTTATGTGATTTCTTGTTAGGGTTTTCACTGCCATATAAATGAGAATGTGTATTTTCCTCTTAAGGCAGTTTTCAATTAACTGTGTTGTGATTCCTGGATGGCCAGTTTTGCTAGCTAGTTTTCTTAAATTGTAGAAAATGTGTTGGCTAACCTTGGTGGTCAACTTGACCACATCTGGAATCAACTAAACCTATGTAGCTGGACACATCATTATTGGATAATTTGAAATGGGAAGAACCACCCTAAATTTGGATCATTGGATGTCTGAAGACCCACCTGAGACCTAGGTACCAACTTCTGGTGGCAGCCTACCAAAGAGGACCTGGAAGAAGAAAGCTTTTGCTTCTTCTCTGCTTGTCCTCATTCTTGATATTGATTTTATCTGCTCTGTTGCTGAGGCATTCGTTCATGGATATTACAAGTTACTTCTTCAGGATTCAATGAGTACTGAAGACCAGCTGACACATCCAGCCTTGTAGACTGACTAAATACTGGATTCTTGGCCTTTCCATCTGGAGACAGTCATTGTTGGACTAGCAGTCCCACAGCTTGTAAGTCACTCTAATAAATTCTTTTTTAATGTATATAGGTTCATTCTACATTTATTATTTAATAAATTCACCAATAAAAATAAAATTTAAAAAATCAGTTAATACAAAAATGTTTTATTTTGAATCTACTTAAAGATGCTGTCTGCCATGGAAAGGAAAGCATGGGGAGAGGGTCTTGTGGCTCAAAGGAGTGTTAGAACATCAGAGAGGGGAATGCTGGTGCTCATCTTCCTTTCTCTCTCCTTTTCTCCCAGTTCAGGACCCAGCCCATGGTATGGTGCTGCCCACATTCATGGTTCTTCTTACACACGTGTAGGACATTCTGCATTATAATATACTACTGTAATCACATAATGTTCATCTCATTGATTAGACATCTGTATGCAAGGCACAGAACTACAGATTGCAGAAGTGTATGGTTTATAGCTATGCCAGAGAACCAGGTTAAACTATGGAAAGAAAGTGGGTATTTCTGGACTGAGAGAAAGGAAAAGAAGATTCACCAATGTCCTTCTTTGACAGACAACCATTTCCTTCTTTTTATTAGCTTTAACCTCACCTACTTTTTTATTAGCTTTTAACATCACCTATTGCTGTGCTTTCCTTAGCAGATAATGTTTCCTCTGATAAATTCAGCCTTTGAGCAGAGGAAAATGATGTCTTCTCTTTGTACAATCTAGTTACAGAAATCCCAGTGAAGCTTGTGATCTCACTTAGACTTTATGCTGCTCAGAGGACACCCCCACTGAAAACCTCATGACATGATTTTGATATTAGGCTGGTCAGGTGCTCAGCCCTATGGCAAAGAGAGTCAAAGAAAAGAGTGGAATATCATCGATATTGCAGCTGGGGAAATGTTCTTAATCAAGTGTCACTCAGCTCATGTCTACTTGGCATTCATCTGTTTTCTTGAATGACTATCCCATACATCATGTTCTCTTTGCCTGTCCCCCTGGAATTTCAGTTTAGTTGAACAAGCATTCATTCAGGCCAACTATTTCAGTTATTGGAGAGGGTGTCTGGGAAGCTGCAGATAAATAATTCATATGCCCTGCTCTTGAAGAGCTGTCTGTTGACTGGAAGCCAGTTCCACTTGCCTCTGCGTTCCAGGACACCCTTGAAGTTTTTTTTTTTCGTTACAATATCTGATGTTTTCTTCATGAGACTAAACCTGTATTGATTTGCATTTTGGACAGGTGTTTTAATCTAGGACTAGATCCCCTTTGTAAAGTTAACATAAGCCATTATATGGGAACTGAAGATGGGCTTTGTGTTGTGGGTCATAATGTCTACTTAAGAACTAAGGCTGAAAGGAATTCTGACTCTTAGGTTATGCTTGTTATTATTATTATTGTTGTTATAACCTCTCTGTGAGCCCAATGAGGCAGGCAGAGAAGTGCAAGCACATATACAACTGATGTGGAATTCCAGGCCCAACATCCAGTCAGTGCCCAACAAGGGTAATAATTGCCATCATTGTCTGATGTACTTGCACTTATCAACATGAAAGAACCACTCTCTAGTTATAATTACCAGCCAAGTGCACATATATATATATATATATATATATATATATATATATATATACATTTATATTTATATAGCTGGCAATATTTAAGACTGCAGGATGCCATTGATGTACATCATAACCAAAAGACTGAAGTGTTGATGTTATAGTTTAAGGCATGCATCTTCAAGGTCTTTGGCTCACCTGCCACACCCAGGACCAAAAAGAAAAAAATGAAATAACAAAGAAGAAAAAATAGCCATCTGGGACTAGTTATTACATGTATAGTTTTGTTATTTTACTTATTTCATGTACACGTGTGTGGGTGTGGGTGTGTGTGCCACGGTGTGTGTGTGTGTAGGTCAGGGAACACCTTGAAGATGTCACTTCTCTGTTTCTATGTGTGCCCTTGGGATCATCTTTCCAGCCCCACCTACATTTCTTGTTTTTTATTCAGGGGAACTGACACTCTTAG
>JADRCD010107803.1:0-28124 GCA_019843815.1 Montemys delectorum
ATCTATCTATCTATCTATCTATCTATCTATCTATCTATCATCTAATCATCCAAGTTGCAATGATCTATTGCGTGTTAGTCTCTTCCCCTGACCTCAGCACTGGGGATACACGTGTTCGCAGTCAAGTTGGCTTTTTTCATGGGGTCCTCATGCTTGTACACCAAACACTCTTATCCACTGAGCTGTCTCTCTGGCCTCAACCCTAAAAGTTTAAGAAGCTTCTTTGCTTTCAGAGGTCAGTCTGTTCCCGGGCCTGCCTCATGCTTTTGCTGTGCAGCCCCTCAGCTGGCCTTTCTGCCACAGCCCTTTCCCTCCAGTGGGAACGGGAGCTACAGCAGTATCTGCGTGCTCAGCAGTCAGTGCTGCAACAGGAAATGGAAGTGGCGTGTGGGAACCCCAGCTGGAGCCATCCTGGAGGCCAGCCCACATGTGTCCCGGGTTGCGAAAACGTTCCCACAGAGTGACTTTGTTTGCCTTTAGCTGGGGGGCCTGGGTTTCACCCATCCAAGGCAAGTTTTTACATTTATTTCTTGGCTCCAGATTCCCTGAACCACATTAGCAGTGCGAAATTGGAACTCTTGCACGCATGCGGCGCAGCTCCAAGCTTTGATTTCTCATGGGAAACCTCCTTCCTCCCATTCAGAACCCCCAGGCGGATGGCAATATTGCTTGACACATCCCTGGATAGGATGCTGTCCTCTCTCAGGGCCTTCCAAAGACAGATGGCTGCAAGGAGGTCCCTGAGCCTCTGTGTTGGCTGCTGGGTTTCAGTTCTCACAGTGACTCCATCTAAGCTACCATCCGTCACCCATCCCCCAGTGGCCTGCCACAGAAGACAATGGACTTTGTCTCTCTTTGAGTCTGATTCATCCATGGCACCTTGCTCCTTCCACTTTCTCTTTTGACCCTGACAAAGGTAACTAAATTGTAACCATCCCATGGTTTTACTCTCTGCCCATCCCCACCCTTTACCAAGTAGCTAGCTATCCACCTGCCTGTTCTGAGCTCTACCCTGTCTATAGCAGGCTTGCCTGCTGTCCAATAGCTGGGAGCATAGACCACATCTATTCGCCCAACTGCTTCATCCTCATGCTAATTTACCTCCCTTTATGTGATATCTGAACACAGAAGCAAGGGAGAACCTTTTGCCTTCGAGTTAGGGGGAGGTCCTGGGCCCTGGGCCAGGGCTCTGTCTCCAAGTGGCATGCATGCTTGTATGTGCTGCCCTGAATCCTGGTCACTCACCACTTCCTGGGGCACTTCTTTTTTCTTCCTTCTTCCCATTCTGCCCCAGGTCCCTGCCTGGCAGTGATCTTTCCCTGTCTTATCTGGGTCTGTTTTCTGGGGAGGAAAGAGGCAAGTACTGTTCTCAGAGACATTGGTACCAGTCAGGGCCAGGGGATCTAGGATAAGCAGAGGTGTCCTGTCAGCATGCACAAGTGGACATGGGTTGCTAGGCAGTGATCCCACCCCATACTTCTTCCCAAGACTCTGAACACAGAAGCTGTATCTTCCCTCCCCACACTTGTGTGGTTTCTTCTGATGTCTTATTGCTAGTGAGATTAAACAGTTAGGCTCAGTCCCTACTTTAGAACCACGGTTTGAAATGTCACATCTTCCTATTTTGTGTCCCTCCAAATCTTTGAAAGTAGAGGAGTCTTTCACCATCATGTACCGGTATCCTCAATCCCTCTGCCAGGGGTTTTAGATCTTACCAGCCACTATTATATAGATATTAGAGATGTCTCATACCGCTCTTCTCCTTCCCCTCCCCCTTCCATGAGGTCAGGCCTTCCCGGTGCCCTTGCCCTTCACACCTGGGTGCTCTGGAATTCCTGCTGCAGCTGAGCAGGGTCATCCCTCTGTTGCCCTGACTACTTCTCAAGGTCCACATGGTTTGATTTCAGCCGAGGGGAATAGTCCAGCCTTTCCTTCACTGTGGCCTGAGCCATGGGGACACTGAAAGCCTGTGGCACCAGGGATGCTGGGTCTCCAGTTCTGGAAAGCATTTGAGCTTCCCTGTCTGGTCCCTTCTATCATATCAGTCCTTTTTTAAAAATATTAAAATTTAATTTTAATATTTTAAAAAAAGCAAATGATCAAATTCACCTCCTAATACTCTCTCTACCTTCCTCCTGTCCTATCTCCCACAATGTCTTACAACTTCCTGTGCTCTTTTTTTAAAAAATTAAATAATTTTTACTTTGTGTGTATGAGTGTTCTGTTTGTTTGTATATATGAGAACCACATACATGGTGCCTTTGGAGGCTAGAATATGGTATTGAATGATATGGAACTGGAGCTACAGACAATTATGAGCCACCACCTGGATGCTGGGAACTGAACCTGGATCCCTGGAAGAGCAGCATGTGCTTCTAACTATTGAGTCACCTCCCCAGTTCTTGCTGTGATCTTTTTTAAACCCCTTGAGTCCACTCAGTGTCAAGACATCATGAGTCACAGGAAAAGCAAGCTGGTAACAACCTGGAAGTTCTACCCCTACCTATCATCTTTGTAGTGCTTGTAGGTGGTATACATGCGACTGGCTGAGAAAAGAAATCACCTACGTTACCCAGCTGTGAACCCTGGGAACCTCAATAATAACTGACCTAGTTAGACATTCCACTATTGCTAGTGCAATTGTAGGTGGTTGGTCTGGTGTTGCTTATATTTAAATGCTAAATACTGACTCCCAAGATCTGCTTGACCTGGGACAAGCAGATTCTTAAGTGCACCAAGTGATCAAGTGATACAAAGTAACCTTGCTCCCGGAGTTAATTGGTCAACAAAAGGATAAAGCCTGTGATTGGGCAATAGATAGAGGTAGGTGAGGTTTCAATGACCTGGTTGGCTGCAGGTAGAAATGGGAGAGAAGAACAAAGGACAGGCAATAGAAGAGGCTGCCATGAGAGGAGACAGACTGTGAGGACGTGGCCAGGAAAAACAGCAAGTAACAAGGGACATTATGGCTGGAAATTAGTTAGAATAGCTCCAAACATGCCCAATCTAGGTTTATAGCTTGTAAATAAAATACCTAGATTGTGTGTCTTTTACATGGGCTAGCAAGAATTTATAATTCATTTTACATGCAAGAGTGGCATGAAGATGATGGGAGTAACCAATCATTTTTAATGATTGGGTTTAAGAACCACTGCACAAGAAAAAAAAAGTTATGCCTGATATGGTTAACAAGGGCCAAGAACCCGTGGTTGTCTGGGTTATAGGCCCTTGGGGAAAATTTATAACTATTATTCTTCTGAGTGGGCATAGTGTTTACTGACCCTAAAGTATTTATTTGAATAACCATAGATTAGTGCATCTCTCACCCCTCCGTCAGAAAAGCTTCTTTTTGCAGTAAATACCTGTGTGTTAATATAGAGACTGACAATTGGTCAGTGTGCAGCCAACCAGAGACTGAGGAATTCTCAGCTCTAAATGGTGCGTCAGCCTTCTTCTCTCCATTTAGGGCCTTGTTCTATTTTGGGAGGGGGCTATGGAATACCGCATCACCTCTTCCATCCTAATAATAATGCACAGGGTTTCTCCTAAGTCAAACCTCTGCCACTTTCAGAGGCTGCAGATGCCACCTAGATACATGTCACCTGAGATCACCTGTGTCTGTGTCTATGGAGTTGGCCAGGGCTGATAGCAAGCTGGTTATATGGGTGTGTGTACACTAAAGATTTGCAAGACGAGGTGAGTTATCTTCTGACCTAGTAACCATCAGTGACTACTCATTAATCCTGGAATTCTGGAAAGGGTGACCGTGCCTTGGAACAATGACTAGACCGTGAAATCAAAGGTGGAGGCAAACTTGTCAGTCCTACTGTTGACCTGTGGTAAGTTGGTTTTGAGATCCCATAGTCCTTTCTACTCAGTGAGCTACATGGACAAACTCTGATTTCCCAAGGAGGAGAGGGTCCCAGGGAGGGAGAAAAATGGAGGCAAATATCAGACACCACAGGCTTCAAAGCCATGCCCATAAATGCCCTTGTAGACAGGCAGCAGGCCACCCAGTGCACTGTATCAGGAGCCCTCACAATACACACCTCTATTTCCCTCCTGCCCGGATTCCTGGGCAGCATGTGGTAAGTTCTCCTTAGAAAATGAGTTATGGGGTTTAGGCGGATGGTTCAGTGAGTGGAGTGCTTGGCATTTGAGCATGAGAGCTGGGCATGGTGAATTGGTGGGCCTGGGGCCAGTGAGAAAACTTGTCTTAGAAAAACAAGATGGACGACTCTGAGAGTCTCACCTGTCACGCTCCTGTGACTTGTTCAGTTGCTAGAGGGAGTGCTCTATCTCCTTGGGGATGAGGCTAGTTACAGCCTGGCCTAGGGCCAGTCACCTCAACACTCAGAACCGCCCCCCCCCCCCCCCCCGCTCCAGTCTGTTTTCTGAAAATACCTGAACCAGGGATTCATGCTGGCGGCTACCCTGGGGGTTATGGAGAAAAAGTCTCCGAGCAATAGATTCAAGAACACACACCAGGCAGGGATGCTGGAGAGATCGTTTTTTTTCAGAGGTGCCAGGGTGCTGAATACAGTGTGGAGGGAGGCACAAGAGAGCGCCAGGAGGAGTCTGCTAGTGCCTGAGGGATACTGGGTAGCCACCCGTCCTGTTGGCATATGTGGACAGCCCGTTGTAGGGCATTGGTACTGGACCATGAACCTCTGTGCCAGCTTAGAGGCTGGTCTGCGAAGGACTGCTGATGAGGAAAGCTTTAGCTGCCCACTGTTAATGTCCTCAGCACAGGCCCTACAGATTCCCAGCAGCTCTGGAGAGGCAGCCCCTCCTCCACAGAGTGGCTAAGGTCATGGAGGGGTATGTCTTATCACCAAGTATTTAAACAGAATTTAAGAGAATTAAAGGCTGTTTTCTCTGTCTCCCACTTTCCAGGATCTCTGGTTCCTGCTCTGCCAGGCAGAGTTGTTCCCTGGAAATGTTTTTCCTTCTAGTACTTCAGGTCCAGGAGTGGAGGTGCAGGGAGGTCGGGGCAGGGGTGGAGGGGAGGAGGAGGGAGGGTGGAGACTGTTTAAGGCAGTGCTGCTGCTTAATGACGTGTATTCCTGGGAACCCTCTTCATGAGAGTGGCATGGTCCAGCATCAGCGTCATTGTTAAAAATGCAGACATACACCAGCATTATCACCTTCCCCCTATGATTCACAAGAAGGCGAGAACAGCAGTCCTATACTTCCAAATGCTTGCTTTCTAAAATCTGTGTTGGTGTGTTCTTCCCCCCCTGTGAGCTCAGACACCCTGTCCCATGAGGACACTCCTATTTCCTCTCAGACCTCCCTCCAGCCCTGCAAAGCATCCTGTCCATTCTTTTGAATGTGTGAGGAAAACAGTCAACAACTCCTGGGAAGAGTTTCGTTCTTGTTGTTGTTGTTGTTGTTTGTTTTTTAAAGGGATAGTAGCACCATCCGTGGAAAGTTGAGGGAGCTGCTCTGTGGCGGTGGGACATTTCCAGAAGCCTCAGCTAGTGATGAACCCAGCCGACTGACTTGTTTTGGCAAAGATTCTACAGCATCGGCTTGTTTGAGAGACACAACAGCAAAAAACCCACCGCATGCCTGGGACTGCAGCGGCCTGCTTCTCAGAGGGACTCCTGTTGCCTTCAGGATGCTGCAGCTGTGTGTTCTGACCTAGAAATATTAGTCTGTTCCCGTGGCATGGTGGCTCTGGGATGGCTGTGGTGGGGGTGGGGTTCTTGGGAGGTGTGTCTGGCACCTTAACACAGTGCTGGCCCTCGAGGGAAAAGTTAATAATTTGAAAAGGAGCCTCACCAGGGGTGGCTTTCTAATCCCAATGATACACAGGATGGCTGTGGCTGTGCATCAGGAGCTGGGGCTTCTCTGAGAATCCAGCACCAGTGTGACCATGTCCAGACCATGTCTAAACCATCACAATGACCCTGGCTAAAGATGGAAGAAGATGGGCCCCCAGCTTTCAACAGATCTAATAAGATGGTGGGGAAGTCTCAGAGTCCTTGGAGGACGTGGTAGTTGTTCTCCTGGGGAGAGGTCCTCTTCCCTCACATGCCCCTACTCCAGGTCATCATGTTTTAGGACCCTTTGTGGCTTGTGTTCATGTGATGAAAGGGAACAAAGGCATTTGTGCACATGCCATGTCGGGATGACTTGTGTGTGCACTGAAGTTCACCGAAGTGTGTGCACCGAGACCTTGTTCTGTACATGTGACCTGGTGACCGTCACTGGTCACCACACGGCAGCACTTGGACAAGAGAAGCTGCCTGACACACCTTGGAGGATGGCTCCTGAGTCTGTGCCCACCAAGGCCTGTCACATAGGGCCAACCCAGAACCCCTAGAAGAGGTGAGGCAAGTGGCATGGACCATGGGACTTCCATCCTCGGGTGGTCAGGTAAGAATCTCTGCTTCCCCGTGTCCCTCCCCTCCCTAGATAGCAAACAAGGAGAGGCAGGGTGCCTCAGTGCTGCAGTGGATTTCTAGAGCCCCGAGAGGAGACAGTAACCACCTCATAACCCGGTGAGGAAAACAAGACAATCCGTGAGAACAGCAAATGCACAAGTAGGGTAGAAGAACCTTAGAAAAAGCCTGCAGGATGTGCCAGTGCAGTGAAGCAGGCTGCAGAACATGTGCTTCTTGTGGTCCAGGAGAAGGCTGCTAGGAACACTGGTGAGGTGGCTCAAGAGCCACTGCTGAAAAATGAAATAAAATAAAATAAAATAAAATAAAATAAAAAGGGTTTCCTTCCCAGTCCCACTCCTGGAATGATAACTCTGAGACTAATTATTTATTAGTAAATGCCTAGGCTCATTCCCTGACTAGCCTGTAACTTATTTAACCCATTCAAACTATTCGGTGTCTTCCACCTGGTTAGTTACCTCTCTTTTAGTCCACACTGCTTTTTCCTTCGCATCTCCACAGCGTTTCTTTCTTTCCTTTATATCTTTCTTTCCTTTAGATCTCTCCTATTTCTGAGAATTCTCTCTCTTCCTGCCAGTGTCCTGCCTCCTATTTCCTGTCTCAGCTCATTGGTCATTTGACAGGTATTGCTTATAAGATATTCTCTCTACAAGCCACGGTTGCCAAAAGCAAAGGCAAAGTGTTAGAGTGAAGGGAACAGCTCAGTTAGAGCTTTTAAGTGTGAAAGTAACAAATGAATCCAGGTCATAGGCAGACAGTGGGGCAGCATGGATGGCAGGGGTCAGGGTTGGAGGGAAGGGGCAGGATGATGAGAATTGGAGGATGCTTGTCAGGTAGGGCTGGGGGAGGGGAGGCTGGGGAGATGGAGGGTACTCATGGGATGGGGAGGGGAGCTGGAAAGATGGTGGCTGTTCAAGGAGCTGGTGGGGGTCTGGAGGGTCACTCCAGGCAAGAAGGGCTCTGGGTATAGTGAAGCCAGTGTGGTCTAAGGAGAGCAGTGGAGCTTGGCTGGGTGGGACAAGGAATTAAGACCAGGGAGCAGGTGGGGGCTGCGGTTTGGGAGAGGCAGAAAGGGTGACAGATCATTTGGTGGAGGAAGAAGGAATGTGTGAACATTCAGGAAGGACCTGTCACAGGGTTCCTGCACATCTCCATGCTGGGCATGTCTACTGGCCACAGGTCATTGTGTCTGGGGACAGTGACTGTGCTCACCATGACATAAACTGTTACTACAACAGGGGATTCCTCTGAGGTTCTGAGAGGTGGAAACTCAGAGGTGTTTAAAGTCTCAGGTGGAAGCCACCCATGTAGGGTGGGACAAGGTCAAACAGGGACAGGAAGTAATGTCCCCTGATAATGTCATCATGGTGGTGTCTCCTCAGACAGAGGCTTCTGTTTAAAGCCCATTATTACGTATTAACAGGCAGCCACTTCTTTTCCATTTCACTGTTCTGGAAACATCTATTTTAAGGAAGACTTTCAAAGCTCCCAAGCCCAGGGAAATCTAGCCATGGCTTAATCCACACAGCAGGTGCAACCTTGGCAGCTGAGGAGAAGGAAAGACATTTCCATGGTGTACAGCCAGCGCAGCTGGGGCCCAGTGTGGGACACCAGACCTCAGAGCCTCTCCCAGGCCTTTCTTGCTCTTCACTCTCTGCGTAACATTCAGCAACCAGGAGGTAAAACACCCACTTGCAACTCCACCATGAGTCTTGACTGTCTCCAGGGAAAAGTGGCTTCCAATGAAGACGTACGCTGATCGGAACCATCTCCATCTTGCTTGCTATTTAGTATAGTGTCAGCTGTGTAAGGCCCCAAGCACCAGCCACGTTCATGCCTTCATCCCTGTGACTATGCCACTTGAGAGGCAAAACTTCCATGGCAGGTGAAATTAAGGATCCCGAGACAGGGACTGAAGAGAGGGCCCAGTCAATAAAACCTCCCCTGCGCAAGCGTGAGGATCCCACTTTGATCCCCAGCACCCATGGAAAAGCTGAATGGAGTGTCCTAAGTTTGTAATCCCAGCACTGGAGAGACCACGATGCTGGGTCCCTGGGGCTTCCTGGCCAGCCAACCTAGCTGAATGCTCAGCTTTAGGGTCAGTGAGAGAGAGACTCTGCCTCAAAAACAAAGAGCTCAGCTCCTGGGTAATAGAATCGAGGTTTAACTTCCGGGCTCCACGTGCGTGCAGAAATGCAACACCCCAACAGGAGCATGTAGGTACACACACTCCCACAGATATCCTAACCCCAAATAGAAGGATCCCGAGGCGGGAGCACTGGTCCAGATTGGTGAATTCAATATCATCTGGGCCCTTATAAGAAGGAGACAGGAAAGTCAGTGTTAAGGCCAGGTGACAAAAAGCCACACTGACACTCTAGTGGGAGCGGAGGATGGTCTAAGAAAAGGCTGCCAGCCAAACAAGGAAGGAGAATTCTCTACAAGAAGGCAGGGAGGGAAGGAGCTGCTCCTGCGGCCCCCACTGCAGCCTCTCCTAGTAGAGGGACTAGGATTTCTGACCACCAGAACTTTAAGATAACACATTCTTGGCTGGAGAGATGGCCCATGAAGGAAGAATGCTTGATGCTCAAGTGTGAGGACCCAAACCCAAACCTCATGGCATGGCTGCATACACGTGGAACACCATCATTACAGAGTACTGACAGGAGAATCACCCAGGCTCGCTCGACACCAGACTAGCTCCAGTTTCAGTGAGAAATTTTGTCTCAGGGAATAATGTAGAAAGTGACACCCAACATTCTAACATTCTCCTCTGGCTTCTGCATGCATGCAGGTACATATACCCAAATACAGGTGCCAAATACCACACCTTACGATGTATGTACACACACACGCACACACCACAAAAATAGATAAGTTTGTCTTACTTGGAGCCACTGGGTGTGTGAGATTTGTCCCAGTAGCTGGACGATACAGACAGTTAGGATGTGGGCTCTAACAGAAAACTTGAAGCTGTATTCTTGTAGGCCACTGTGATGAGTCCCTCTGTGGGGATGCTGGGTGATGGTTCACTGGGTGATGCTGAGCAGTTACCTCATGATGTCCTGCTACTCGGCAACAGGAGGGGTTCCGACCTGATCCTGCCATTTGGAACAGGACTGCAGTTAGCACCTAAGCTTCCCTGGTATCTGGGCTTCTGTACTGCACTCATGAAGTTGGGGTATGATAGCATTGTTTTATCTTGTAATAGAATATAGACCATCTACTGTTGTAAACCTCCCTCGATTTCTAGGTTGTCTGAGAGACTGGGTTGCCGTTGCTATGGAAACTGGTTTGAGGACCACTGATGGATGGCTATCCCTTCAACAAGTCAGTCATTTACCTGTAGTAAGTCCCAAGCCTTGGTTAGATGTTGGTGGGTTATACTGCTTTAGCTAACTGATTCAATAGCTCATGTAGAATTCATTTATTCTTTATACGTGGACTGACTGCTGCCTGTGGGCTCAGTGCGTTAGAGCCGGGGATTCAAGAATGAGCAGAATGACTAGAACTCCCAATAGAGTGCTTCCTGGGGAGAGAGACCATGTGAATGGGCCTCTGGTAGCCTAGAGGAGGAGTGTAAGTGTGGCTGGGAGGCCTGGGATGCAGCTTGCTAGCTAGGGCGGCCCTGGGGCCGAAGCAGAGCTGCAATGGAGAGTTCCTGCTGGGAAGCCAGGCTGCTTGCTGGGCCAATATTGTCAGCTTTTTTGGGGATGTGCCTCATAGAGGTAATGCCTGAGGGACCTGAAGTACCAGCAGTCATACAATGGAGCCATCCTTGGCTGCATGGTGCGTGTGAGGCCAGTCCGGGTTTCCCTGAGACCCGGTGGTGGTTTAAATAGGTATGACCCCCCCCTCCATAGACTCAGGTGTTTGAGTGCTTGGCTCATAGAAAATGCCACTATTGGGAGATGTGGCTTTGTTGGAGTAGGTGTGGCCTAGTTGGAGGAAGTGTGTCACTGTGCAGGTAGGGCTTTGAGACCTATGCTCAAGCTGCATGCCCTGCCCGTGTGACAGTCTCCTGCTGCCTGCAGATCAAGAGGTAGAACCTTCGGCTCCTCCAGCATGATGCCTGCCTGCACACTGCCGTGCTTCCCGCCCTGATGATGATGGACTGAACCTCTCAACTGTAACCTAGCTCCAATGAAATGTTTCCTTTGTTAAGAGTTGCCATGGCCATGGTGTGTCTTCATAGCAATAAAACCCTAACTAAGACAAACTCTAAAAAAGGCAGATGGACTGAGCATAGGAAAGACAACAGGCAGATGGCATACAGAAGGACTTGGTCCAGAGTTCCTGAGGCTTGCAAAGCTAAACCCTCTTCTCTGTAAAGCACTCAAAATTTAGTTAATTACTGGAATACCTTTGTGCCTGTTTCCAACTCAGGACTACTCAGAGGGTCAAGCACACATCTGGCCAGCTGTCTGAGCTTCTGTAGGCCTTCAACATCCATGGCCCACCCTTGATTAGACTTACATACCTCTACTGTATTTGAATGTTATGCTGGCCTCTGCTGCCATCTTGGGCTTCTGTCAATTGGACAGGGAAAGGGGGGGGTGGAGCTAAGAGTTGCAGAGAGAGAGAGAGAGAGAGAGAGAGAGAGAGAGAGAGAGAGAGAGAGAGAGAGAGACCCAGAGAATAGGGAAAAGAACCAAGACGACTTCGAACGTGTACCCGAATGGCATTTACCAGCTACAAGTAGCTATGATTTCACAAGGTTAGAAATATTGGGATAAAGCTTTTATCACTATCAATTGGCTCTGAAATTATTGTATTGGCATCTTGTAAATTGTAATTCTATTGACATATAGATCTGATTGGTTAATTAAGCTTTAAGAGTCATGATTCTACAGGGGGGTACTGGGTGTTGTGAGATGCAACCTCGAGGTTGGTGGTCCCAGTTAGTTACTGGAATGTGAGATCAATGACTACAAGGGATTATAGCAGAGGAGACTAGTGGCTCTCCTGGACAAGTGAGCCAGATGCTGCGGGGGCTAGCAGCGGAGAGTTGGTGAGCCAGGGGAAGCATGGTCTGTCACTGCGGAGAGTTGGTGGGTTCATTTTTTAATATTTCCCACAACAGATCATTTAAAAAAATATTTTCTGCAACAGGCTTCTATTGTGATAATTGTTGTCTAAGATTAACATCAGCCTATCAGAGATGACCAGGATCTCATCAGAGCAGCGTGGAGGCAGCATCCTAACCATGTGGCTGATGATTGACAGCTCCACTCAGTGAAGGGGAAATGGCCGACCTGAGCAAAGAGGGCGATGGGCAGAAGAGTGCTCACGATGCCCTGGTGATACAGGCTCAGTCAGCTCACAGACAGAGGGCTGCTGGGGTATTCACCTTCGCCCTCTGCAGCCTCTAGGAGCCCTGACACAGGCACAGCAACCCCATAGTGAGAGGAGCCACTGGGCCACTGGGTGGAAGCAATCCCCCTGCCAATAGGTAGCTATTTTGTTGATTTTTGTAAACTAAATGTGCAAAGTAAACTAAAGACAGATCTTGATAGCTCTGAGGACCCAGGGGTTTATCTGCTACAGCAGCTCTGTGACCCAGACTAATGCTGCAACCCAACACAAATTAAAACAGAAAACAGAACAGAGCTGAACGCCGCATGGATGGCAGGGGTGCTAAGCAGTGGCTGAAACTTCTGAAGGAAGTCAAATGGTGCTGATGTCCCAGAGGATATGTGAGTCAGGAGGAGAAGCAGCTGGAGCAGAGCAGACAAATGCGTGGACCCAGTCAGTCAGTTGGGGGCAGGGGTGAGAAGCAGAAAGAAGGCCTCAGAGTGGTACCCGGAACTGGGAAGGAGTTGGCGGTGTTCCATATCAGAGGCTATAAAAAGCAGAAAGGATGTAGGGAGGGCCCTGGAGCTGCAGAAGAGCAGGTGGTGGTCCAACCCAGGGCCCTGGGTAGTGCAAAGTCTAAAGTTGATTTCGTTCAAAATGCAATGAGGTTCCAAGGAAGGTTAATGGAGGAGCTGTGTGTATGGGATGAATTAAGTACAAGTTGCAAAGGCCCAAGGCTGACCATGGAGTGGGGGAGGGGGAAGAGTGGAGGATGGGGGTGGGAGGCGTGGGGAAAGAAAGCAGGGTCATCAGGAGGTAGGGCTGACCACGGGGGGGGGGGGGGGGGGGGGGGGGGGGGGGGGGGGGGGGGGGGAGAGAAAGCAGGTTTCTCAGGAGGTAGCCCTGTCTGGAGATCAGACACAGAAGACTAGAAAGCTGCTGCAGAGACTCCCCAGGGGGTTTGAAGTGATGGGTCACCCCCAAGCGGCAAATGAATTGGCAAGTTATTGGCATATGTCTGGGGACTACCACTGTCTGCGTTTGCTTCGCTGAAATTAAAACACTGTTTATAAAGCTCACCTGGGGCAGCTGCCTGCTGCTCTGCGTTGGATATTAGCAAGTGTGTCTATGAAAGCACCGTCATCAACCATCCAAACGAATGGGTTTGACTTGAATTTTATTGGGTTAGTGGAGTTAAAGCCCTTCATCAGAGAAATATTTTGGTTTTGCGGTTGGTTAGAAATTGTAAATGTGTGCACAGTCTTTACCTGGTGTTGCTGTGTTACAGGTTTAAGCCCCATTCCAGTGTGGACAGTGCTGGTATGGGAAGACACGGATGCTTTGATTATGAAAGGGATATTGAACTTGTCTCACATTGACAGACACCCCTGAGGGTCCCGTGAGTGCCGCTGTGGATCCACTGTCTGCGTTTGCTTTGCTGAAATTAAAACACTGTCTATAAAGCTCACCTGGGGCAGCTGCCTGCTGCTCTGCTCTGTGCCTGCTCCCCTTTAGTCCTTACATGTGGAGGTGCTCCTGGGGAGTGTGTGTCTCTGGCCCGGCCTGGCCTCTCCATCTGCCACACACATTGCAAGGTGGCCGCTTCTGGGAAGGAGCAGTGATCCTTGGCGTTGGTTACAGTTGGTTACGACTTAGGGAGTGTCCTGGTTAGCTTTAACTGTCAACTTGACACAGCCTAAGTCATCCGAGAGGAAAGCCTCAGCTGAAGAATCCCTAGGTCAGATTGACCTGTGAGCACATCTGTGGAGCATTGGCTTACTTATTAAGTGATGTAGGAGGGCCCAGTCCACTATGGGTGGTACCATTTCTGAGTTTTTTCTCGGAGTGTAGAAAAACCCTAGTCAAGCATGTGCTATTGAGCCGGTCAGCAAGCAGTGCCCCTCCATGCTTCCTGCCCTCAAGTGTCTGCTCTGAGTCCCTGCCTAGACTTCCCCCAACAATGGTCTGTGACCTGGAAGTATAAACCAAATAAACCCTTTCCTCAAGCTCTTTTAGTCTAAGTGTTTTATCCCAGTAATGGAATGAGACTCAAACAGGTGATAAACCTGGTATTTCTACTCTCTTAGTTTGAAGGAGGTTTGGGCATCAGCGATGATCCACACGGAGCAGGCAGGGCAGAGCGGAGATTATAGATATGTACCATCACATCTAGCTAGGGAAGGTTCTTCATCTTTTCCACCTCCTTTCAGGATCTATACTCCGGGGGCTTGGTCATCCCTAGAGCACAGCCTCTCAGAGAGGCTGAATCAACAGTGACAGCCTCTGGCTTCGTTCAGACCCAGCAGGTCAGAAATCTGGGTTTCAGCAAGCTCTGCAGGCGGTTCTGTGCAGACAAAGGCTTGAGCATGACTGGCCTAGAACTGCTTCCGTCTTCCTCATTCTGCTCTCCACATCTCCCTTGAAGAACTGTAGGGTTTTTGGACATCAACAGAGAACAGCTCTGTGCAAGGCTGTGCAACAATGCAGCCCCTTGGCTTCTGGCCTGCATTGTGGCCCGTTGGCTTCTGGGAAAACAGGCAGTGTGGCCAGTCCCTTACAATGTGGGGTGAGGGCTGTGGCTCAGCAGAGCTGGCACAGGTGGATCATCGAAAGGAAGGGCACACTTCCCAATGCCTGCTCCACCCCAAGCTTCTGAGGAGGGGTGCCTAACCATAGCATTTCTCTCTTCAGCTTTCTGCAGGTTCTGTGAAGTACCCCTGAGGTCCCAATTCTCAGCCAGGCAGTTTTAGGCAGGGGGCATGGGAGAGTGTAGAAGGCATGCTGTCTGAGCAGAGGTCTGACGTGATCAGGGCAAGGCAGAGCTGGTCAGGGACAGTGAGCTTGTTTCCCATCAGCCCTGTGGTCAGACATGAAGGTGAACAGTCTCTGTCTGCAGTGCACCACCTGGTAAAGCATTTTGAAATTATGAATCTGGAAGGGGCACTTTGTGGAGCTACTTACCCAATGGCAGGTATTCATGGGAGACCTGGTATGAATGTATAATAACATTCCCATGTCTAGCCAATGTTGGCTGTGAATCTGAACTCATGTCCAAGGATTGTTGACACATATAGAGCACTTGATAAGCTTGGCATATCTCATACCAATCTTCATAGCTCTAAAAACACACACAGGAAAAAAAGAGCTTTGAGGACTGGGATACCAGGCAGGGGTTAGGGCCATGGCTTTCACATTTCTGAGCACAGCAGAGTATCTGTGACACATGTTGGGAGCCCTCTATCTCCCAGGTCTCCCATTGTGTGAGTCAAAAGAAGATCTGAGCCAGTACAATAGTATACACCTTTAACCCCAGCACTCAGTAGGCTCCAGAGACAGGCAGATCTCTGTGGCTTAAGGCCAGCCTGGTCTCTTGGTTCCAGGGCAGGAAGGGCTACAGAGTTAGACCCTGAGAACCTGCCTTTCTTCTCTCTAGATCTTTCTGGTGTTTGTATACAGACATATATACATGTATACATTCGGTTCATGTGAATGTGTGCCCATGTATGTGAGGTGTGTGTATGTGTGTGTGTGTGTGTGTGCCCATATGTGTGAGGTGTGTGTGCCCATGTGTGTGCCCATGTGTGTGAGATGTGTGTGTGTGTGTGTATGTATGTGCCCATGTGTGTGAGGTGTGTGTGTGTGTGTGTGTGTGTGTGTGTGTATGTGTGCCCATGTATGTAGGCCAGAAGTGAACAGCAAGTGTCTCCTGTAATTGTTCTGTACCTCTTAACTCATCAATTAGGCTGGGATGGCTGACCAGCAGGCTCCAAGAATCCCATCTCCACTTCTGCAAGTACTGGGATTATAGCTATGCATGCCCTGTGCCCAGTTTTTTATGTGGATGGTGGGGATCTGACCTCAGATTCTCATGTCTTTCTTTGTGGTCTATTGCTTTCCTCACTGCTGTGACAAAGTAGTCAATGGGAGCTATTTAAGGAAGAATGCATCTATGTTGGCTTATGATATGAATGCAGAGTGCATGCATGCATGCATGTGTGCTTATGGGCATGCGTGCATGTGTGCTGTGAAACAGCTCACATTGCAGCTACAATCAGGAAGTACAGAGCAAGCATGCTGTGGCTACTCAGCTTCTATTCTCTTCTCATTCAGCCTAGGACCCCCACCCCAGGAAATGGGGCCACCCGCATTTAGGGTGACTCTTCCCACCTTGATAAAGCCAGTCTACAAATTCCTTCACAGACATGTTTAGAACACTGTCTCGTCAATGTATTTTTAAGAAAATGACATTGATAATATCAACCACTACACAAGGCAAGGATTTTACCCGTGGAGCTGTATCTTCAGCCCTAAGAACACACATCCCTCACAACGTCTGGTGATGGTAACGCTACTGGCAAAGGCCCCCACTTTGAGGATGACTATACTAAGGAAAAGGTGGGGGTCACATGGGGTGAAGCCCTCTGTGGTGAGCAGGGGGTGCCTGTGACCTTTTGAGGCTGCAGGGCACCTGGGTCTGGACTGTTTATACTTGTGAGTTTCAAGGTTTACAAGTAGCCATGTGGGGAGGACTTGGCCCCCACGCACCGGAAGAACTTGACGACATAAACAGCAGAATGTCCATTTCCTGGACACCCTCTCCCTGCCCGCCCCAGGTTCAGCAACAGTGTAGCCACCTGGCTGCTTCCCGAGGCTTCCTTCTGCTTAATGACCCACTTTTATGGATCTGGTCACAGCAGCTCCATTCTTGGAGTTGAAACTGCTTTCCCTCACGTGACCTGCTCTGGCAGTAGTTTGTACTCTGGACCTTCCTGCTTTTGATGGCAACTAGTGTAGAATGTGAGTGGCTGCCTCTAAAAACCCGACATTAATAATTCTCCGGGGTGGAAGGAAGCCAGGCTGTGCATCCCCAAGAGGGCTGACTTCAGGTTAGACAACCCACCGAGGGGGTGGAGAGCCTGTGGGCATCTGGCCCTTGGCAGGGCTTCTGTGGGCTCTGCTTCTGTCTTTCCTGGGATATTGTCACCATGGCCAGGGCCTGTACGGCTTCTGGGAAGACAGCAGAGGCTTCCTGGTACCATCTGCCTGCAGGAATAGTCAAGACTGGATACTGGGATGTCGGGGCTAGATTTCCACCCTTACGGGGATCTGACGCCCTAGAAGTACCGGACCGCTGTGCTCATCGACAAGGCGGGGGTAGGGATGGAGGGTGGGGGTTCAAGAATATCTTGGTAGCAGCCTTTGCATTTGGGCTTTTCATACTGGAAGCTTAATTGCACACACAGTAGCTCCCCATAAACAAGAGCATCTAATTGATGAAAGCCTTGTAGGCATCCTAAGGGAAGTCCTCTGGCTCTATCCAATAGACGTGTGAATTGCTGTGGGATCAGCCTGGAGCTCCTATCGTTAGTGTATTCTTGTACTCCACCTCCGCTCTGGCTCTATATGGCCTCTGACTCTTGTTTCCTGTTCCTGCTAGCCTGAGGGATAAACTCCAAGTGGGCCTCCTTGAGCTCCAGGGATACCCCTTGGAGCTGAGTGAGGCAGCTGGGTTGCAGAGCTTGACTACAGGAAGCACCGTGGACACAAGACTTACTTGCTGGGGTGTCACTGACCTACAGTGTCCCTGCAGGAAGGGGCTGAGGCCTTGGCTTATGGTTGTAATTGTGCAGTATCAGTAGCCACTGTCAGTGCCCGGGAGTCATTTTTTGAGGCTAAGGGACAGCTGTCTCTGGGGCCTGTTAGGACAAGGAAAGGCTGAGAGATCCTTAGAGGAGGGTGAAGGTGCTGTCTTAGTCTCTGTTCTATTGTTGTGAAGAGACACCATGGCCAAGGCAACTCTTATAAAAGAAAGCATTTAATTGGAGGCTTGCTTATATTTGCAGATGTTTAGTCCATTATCAGCATGTCAGGAAGCATGACACTGTAGCGGCAGGCGTGGTGCCGTGGTGCCCGACAAGGAGTTGAGAGCTACGCTCTGATCTGCCAGACAGATAGGGAGACTTTGGGCTTGGCATGGACTTTTTGAAACCTCAAAGCCCATCCCAAGTGACACACTTCCTCCAACAAGGCCACACCCCCTAATTCTTTCAAATAGTGCCCTGCCCAGGTGACTAAGCATTCAAATAGATGAGTCTATGGGGGCCATTCTTAATCAAACCACCACAGATAGAAACTAAAGAAAAATAAATGAGGATGAGGGAATGCCCCTTAAGAGCCTCACTAATAATTCCAGGCAAGATCTCCATGAGCCACCGAATGGAGTGAGCTGGCAGGGAGAGGCAGCCTAGGGGTGCGTGAAGAGTGTGACTCTATATGACGATATTTAGATCCAATAAGATGAAGATTCCATGGCCGTAGAATCAAGACTGGAGGACAGAGTCCTGGAAGACTACAAGAGCATCTTAAATTCTGAAGTGTCTTCTCAAACATGCAGGCTTCCATGTGGAGAATGAGGAATGGCTGCTTGCATAGCATGTGACCTTGGGTACTGGAACGGATGACTGCCTATGGGATTCTCCTCTGAAATGTCTATGCAGTGAACTCTCCTCTGCACATAGATGTTAGGACTGAGGGAGAGTAGGGCCATCTCCAGTGGTGGGAAGAATGTTCACGGTAAGGAGCTAAGACTATTCACTTCAAGGCATACCTTCACCCTGCTCTCTGCCTGGTCTCTTTCTTTTCACTGCAGAGTGCAAGAGCAGGTGTCAGGTGCAAGGGAAGGTGTCAGCGTAAAATATTAGGTATGTGTACTTTGGCCCAAAGTACCACCCCGCTGTGCCAGCTGAGGGGGATGTGTCACCCATCGACAGGGTCACCCTGTCTCCCTGGGTGTGGAACACAGGCTGGGGTGGGGGTGCTATCTTGGCACTGCAGTAGATGGGACCCTGTCTCCCGAGATGTGGGACACAGGCTGGGGTGGGGTGCTATCTTGGCACTGCAGTAGATGGGATGTTTGAGCCTAGGCTGACCCTGCCGTTTACTTCAGAGCCGAATGCTGAGAACTCTGCTCTATACACCATGTTCCTGGCTGCTGGACAGAGGAGGAAAAAGGACATACTGACTGGAGTGATGCACCAGAGGCTCTTTCCAAACAGGGGCCTTGGACAACGGGAGGACAGGGGCCTCTCCCCAAGGTACCTTCAACCTGTGGGGCTTCCTTCCTAAAATTAAATTCAACACAGGTGACCTACCAAACAGGTCATGTTGGAGAGAAAGGAGTTATCGATCACTCCCAGCCATGAACCCTGCAAGCTTTAATAATTATTTACCTAGAAGAACATGTCCACTCGTATGGTAGTAGCATGAGCATCATGGGAATAACCAACTATGTTTTGATTAGATTTAAGTCCTGCTCTGCAAGATCAAACCCATATCTGGCAACATTGTGGGGCCAAGAACCTGTGACCAGGTGTGACATAAGCTCTGGGGCAAAACTGACTACTATTATTCTGCTAACGGACACAGTAGTAAATTGATTTCTTTTTTTTTTTTTTAAGATTTATTTATTTTATGTGTATGAGTACACTGTAGCTGTACAGATGGCCGTGAACCATCTTGTGGCTGCTGGGAATTGAACTTCTGCCCCGCTCGCTCCAGCCTCGCTTGCTCTAGTAAGTCACTGTAGCTGTCTTCAGATGTACCAGAAGAGGATGTCTGATCTCATTACGAGTGGTTGTGAGCCACCATGTGGCTGCTGGGATCCGAACTCAGGACTTTTGGAAGAGCAGTCAGTGCTCTTACCCACTAAGCCATCTCACCAGCCCCTTAAACTGATTTCTGATGTCTTATCATTATATCCATAGATTAGTGGATCTCTCAATCCTCATCAGAGAAGCTTCTATTGCAGTCGATGGTGATTAGCAAAGAGATCCAAAACTGGTCAAGGTGCAGAGACTGTGGAATACTCAGGTATAAGTTGGACATCTCTGTCATACCTTGTCCTCCCAAGGCCCTGGGATCATTAGGGAAGGGGGTGAGGGAGAGCGTGAGGCAGTGGGCAGGGAAACAGCGTGCTCTGGACACAGCAGGGCCACTGCACTTACAGATTCGTAGTTGATGTGACAACAAGCACAAGACCTTTGAAAGCTCAAGCCAGACCAAATCCCAGCACGCAGGGAAGCGTAAGATATGAAGCCGCATCCCTAGGCAAGAAGTCAGGAAGCCATGCTCCATAGAGGAGATAGAAAAGTGGCCTCTCCAGGGGGAAGAGTCTTGGTAGAGAAACTTGGGACACTGGTGGGTAAGGTGCCAGCAATGTGAGTGGAGCTTTGATGCAATGACCAGGGTGATAAGCTCCATCCCACAGAGCATGCTCTAGGCTGTACAGGGTCATGCTTCCATGAACTGAATGATTACGGAGCATGAGAAAGGTGAGTTTGGAGAAACTGAAGGAAAACCAGTGAGGAAGGCAGCACCGACTCAGGCCAGCTGTTGTCTCCCCATGGTGGCTCACCTGCCTGGTACTGCCCTGGGTTCTGATCATTGGTGCTGATGCTCAGTTCTTCACCTGTGTTGCTCCCCATCTTCCACAGCCGTCTCCCTAGAGGAGGGAGACCCCTCACCTGCTGTGGGGGTCCAATACTGGTGTGTTTTAGAGTTCTCTTAGGAGTTTTCTGACTAGGAGCCTATCTACCCAGGATACAGGAGTAGCTTCAGGGTGTCATGGGAACCTCAAAGGTCCCAGCCAACAGTGGCATCTCAGCTCTGTCTAGATGCTCACAGGAGCTCTAAGATGGCTCCTGACCTGGCCTCTCAGTACCCTGGCTTCCTGCCTCTGCTCAGCTACCAGCTGCATCTCCACATTCTCAGAAGCTTTATGAAGACCCCTGGTCTACAGGGGCCCCCAAATCCTAAGGCCTTTAATTTCTACCCTGGTGCTTTTAGCAGGACCCTGATCCCTGACCCCAGACCTCCGGTGAGCTTCTAGAAGCCTGAAGCAGGCTTCTGCTTTTCTGGACCCCAGTGACATTCTGCCTCTGAGGGTCTTGGGTGGGGCCCTGGTGTGTCACTCTCGTTTAAGGTTCCCTTTGAGAAGGAGTGGGTTTAAAAGCCTTGACAAATTGTCACATGCCAGATGTGTGTCGCACACTGGCTCCCAAACACAGGAAAATACCTGAGTCCCAAATGCAGGGGTTAACGAGCTTTTACACAATGAGCTACTGGGAAGCCCCAACTAATAAACATACAGCTGGCACCCGGAATCTCAAAACATCCTGCCTCCTGGGCTTTCAAGATGCCAACAGAGGCTGCTATCTAACATGGAGGTCACACAGGAACCCTGCTACCCTGGCCCTCACTTTCCTGTGCAAAGCCCACAGTTTTCTTTCCAACTTCCCTTGGGGCTATTTTTAGAATCTTGTTTTTGAAGTTTGGAGTGCATAGTGGCTTATTAGAAAGGACACTTCGCTGGAGTGATCCGTCATACATTCCATGGTGTGTAACTGGATGGAGCTGAAGGGATCCAGGGTTCCCAGCTGGGCCAGGTGTCTGGTGTCTACCCTTCAGGGCCAGGGAATGTTATCAGTAGCCAGTTTCCAGGTGACACTGTTCTCAGCTCCAGCCTGTACCCCACTTCCTCCACATACTCTGTGGCATGCAGTCCCTGGAGGGGACCAGATAATCAGGCTCTGTATAGCTGGGAGGTGGAGCTGAGGGAATTGTGTAGAATATGCCCTGCTGGCAGGACCTTTTCATGGGTGTTTTGTGCCTAGTTTCCCAGGTCTGGGCTGATCTTTCTCTCTCAACACCAGAAGGCTGTGACTATATGGATTGCTCAGAGTATACAAATCAGAGGACATACATGTTGGGTATGTTCCTGTGGGTCCAGGGGCTGAATCCAAGGGTCTCAGAATGCACAAGAAAAAAATGGGCCTTCTACAGTCTCAGGCATGACCTATATCAGGCTATGCCTGAACAAAATGGCTTCCACACCACCTCCCAGAGGGTCCCAGTACCACGAGTGTGGTGTAGTTAGACAGGACACCCAGCTGGTGTGCCCTTGGAATAGGTGCTGGCTTCTCAGAACAAGACAGAGCTGAGCAAGAGATACTGGTTGAGTCCCTGGTCCTGTCTCTTCCTGTTCCCTCTTCCTCTTTCCCATCACCCCCACTTCCACTTCCAGCCATGCCTGCACCACTCTGGACCTCAGTACCCTCATCTTTAAAATAGGAGTTTCTCTCTTCAGTGCTTCCTCAAGGGCCCCAAGGTGGTGAACTGAGTGAGTGCCTTAGGCTTCTTTGGGGACCAAATAATCCTCCATCTTGTAGAAGCTTCAGGAATGAGGGCACGGCTATGGTGAACATGAAGAGATTCTACTCTAAGCTAGTGAAGTAAGTGTGCAGGCCGCTGAGAGTAAAATCTAGCTCTGTCTGGATGCTGACCCTAGCTGTGTGTTTCCAGAGAATCAAGTGTCTGCCTTGGCAGGTGGATGACTTGGCTTTGTTTTATCTTCCCTAGAATCCCCAGAGCTCCAGCTTGCACGACGAACAGCTGCCATCTGCCTCGGGAACACCCTTTGAAGCCACAGAATGCATGAAGGAGAGATGCTGCCAGCCTGTCCACATACAGGGACACGAAGCTCCTCACTGTCACTGTACGATGGGGCCACATCTCTTGAGAACATTCCGGATGGAAGCACCGTCTTAAATCCTCCATCTCTGGGCACAGCAGAGAATAAAATACTGTGGAAGCAGGCTGCTCAGGAAAGTCAGTACTAGAAACAGGACGATGTCTCAGGAGGTGAGGGGCCAACCCTGCAAACGTGAGAATTTGAGTTCCTAGAACTCACCTTTTAAAAGTCCTAGTGAGTAGCTCATGCCTTTAATCCCATCATTAGTGAGGCAGAGGCAGTTGGATACCTGGGCGTGGCTATTCAGCATTAAATTGATGCTGTTCAGGCTGGTGAGAGATGCTATTTCCAAAAGCAAGGTGGATAGCATCCTAAACAATTGATCCTTGAAACTGACCAACACACAGTGAGCTTGCCCAGACTAAACACTTGCTGGTGCCTCCCAGCAGAAGGCCTGAGTGCCCATATGTGATAATTAAATGAAAGAACAAGCCAGAAGCCAGATATCCATGTTTGGGCATGTCCTCTTTCACATCCTGTTTGTGCTGGTCCCCAAGTCTGGGCACACATGATCCTGTTTCTGGCCTCCGACTGCTAAACTTCTGCGAGGACATGAACATGCCCTCCCTCACCTCTGGTCTGTTTGGATTTACACTGTGGTTGAAACCTGCATTGATCTGTGAGGCTAGCTGGCATTTGAGCCCATAGCAGCCAGGGAGTTCTTCCCTGACCAGCAGTCTCATTTCTCGCCAGAATTGGTTTCTTTCCTACCAGCCCCAGATCAATGAAATGCTACTTGTAGAGACACAGAGGGGCCACTGGAGACCCAAGGTATTGCATTTTATAAAAAAATGAGAAGGAAGGAAAGTATTTGGTGGAAGTGTGGTATGGTGTGGGGAAGGGGGTGGCTCTGAGGGCCCATGCTGAGGTGTCCCTTCCCTCTGAGGTACTAGTCACATGATGGTACAGTATAGAATAGAGTTTATTCAGGGCATGGGGAGGGAAGTTGAGAGAAAGGCAGAGAGAGGAAGAGAGAGAGAGAGAGAGAGAGAGAGAGAGAGAGAGAGAGAGAGAAGAAGAAGAAGAAGAAGAAGAAGAAGAAGAAGAAGAAGAAGAAGAGGAGGAGGAGGAGGAGGAGGAGGAGGAGGAGGAGGAGGAGGAGGAGGAGGAGAGGCTGGCCATGAGCACATGGAGAGGGGGGAGGGGAATGGGGAGAGAGGAGGAAGGGGCAAGAGAGAGAGGAGGGGGCAAGCAGCCCCTTTTATAGTGAGTCAGGCACACCTGACTGGTTCGAGGTAACTGTGGGGCGGAGCCTAGATGAAATGCCAACATAAACTGTCTCTAAATGTCAAGCACATGCTATGACTAACTAGGGAATCTCCTCTCCAGAGGGAGGGAGTCCTAGCATCCTGAGGCTTCAGAGGAAGGCTGTGGAATTTGACGATTGATTTTTTTTTTTCCAAGTCTGGTACAGAACGGACATGACAGGGACATGTTAGAAGAGGGTTTACTAGAGTGCCTTACAGGGTAGAGGCCAGACAGGCCAACAATGGCTGCTCGTATGCTTGGCGGTTGGAGAACCAGGCAGCTGTGTAATTCATGGAGCATGCTTCCACAGTCTTGGACTGGGACTGAAGGTCCGGAGCAGTGGTCTCAACCTTCCTACGGCTTCGGGGTGTGGACCAGCTATGAACCATAATGTAAATTTGCATGTTCAGGATATCTGATATGTAGCTCCCAAAGGGATTGAGACCCACAGGTTGAGAAGCAGTGGTCTAGCGGGTTCCTGGAGAGTTGCTGATCGTTAGCCCACATCAGAAGCCCCGAAAAGCTGTGTTCTGATGGTGGTAGCCCAGCAACAGAATGGACACCTTCACCACAGAGTGAAGGCATGCAAGCAGGCAGCCACACTGGGTCCTCAGACCTCTTTCCCTCTGGGCTGCCTGAGTGTACAGTCCACTCTGAGGGAAGAGCTTCTCCCCTTAGCCAATCCTTGCTGAGAAAGCCTTCCCAGTTCTGCTTACAGACTTTGATTCCAGATCCACTCAAGGTGTTCAACAAAATGGTTATGCTTTGAAAGAGAATTCCCCTATGGGCTCATGTATTTGCAAACTTGATCCACAGTTGGTGGCACTGTTTGGAGGGAAGTTATGAACCTTTCAGAGGGGCAGCCTTGCTTGAGGAAGTAGGCCACTGTGGGCAGGCTTTGAAGATTTATAGCATAGGCCCACTTCCTGCTCCCCTCCCCCTGTCAGACAGCTCCTTGCATCTGCCACCATGCCATGCTTTCCCCACCAAACTGCAATCGGACCTCTGGAACCCCAAACTAAGATAAAGCCTCCTTCCTCAAGTTGCTCCAGGTCATGGCATTTTTGTCACAGGAACAGAAGAACCATCACAGGGCCGAAGTACTGGAGGGACAATGACCTCGGGGTCACCCAGGAACAGGAAGTGACCAGTGTGTCTGGGACATTTGGGCTAACACTGGCTTCTGTTCTGCTGAGATAACACGGTGGGACTAGTGGATAAGATAGTACGGTTTAGGTGACAGCCTTGGTTGGACCTGAGGAAGGGATCAAAGGCCTCGTGGATCAGCTTATCATGGAATATCTGGGACCCCAAAGTTTCAAGAACAACAGCAAACCCATGATGCCTTCCAGGGAGGAGTTCGAACTGACTCTCTCCACCGTGTGCCAAACACCTTCCTCACTTGAAGTATGACAGAGAACCAAGACAGGCCTCACTCCTCACGTGAATGTTAACTCCATAACCCCAGGATCTCCCTTTCCATCATTTATGTAGGAGCCTCTTGCTTCCACCCTCCCCACTCCAACATCTCTACAGCTCTTAATCTTGTCCATTTCTCCAGACTTTTCTTTTCTCCTTCCCTTTTCTCCTCTCCTCTCCATCTGTCCATCCCTTTGTCCCTTCTCCCCGACTCCCCATCTCTTTACTTCCCCTCAGTCTCCCTCCCTTTTAAGGTCGACTTCTTCCCCCTAAGGGCTGCTTTCAGACCCACAGGCATGAGAGGGAAAAGGAAGGCTCCTGCCTCAGTTCCCAGTACTCTCAGCCTGAAGCTGATAAAACACACGTGTGCGTGTCCTGGTTAGTCAGGAGTTCTCAGAAGAGAGCCCACTCTTTTCTCTCCAACATGACCTGTTTGGTAGGTCACCTGTGTTGGATTTAATTTTAGGGAGGAAGCCCCACAGGTTGAAGGTGCCTCAGGGGAGGGGCCCCTCCTGTCCTCCCGTTGTCCAAGCCCCCTGTTTGGAAAGAGCCTCTGGTGCATCACTCCAGTCAGTATGTCCTTTTTCCTCCTCTGTCCAGCAGCCAGGAACATGGTGTATAGAGCAGAGTTCTCAGCATTCGGCTCTGAAGTAAACGGCAGGGTCAGCCTAGGCTCAAACATCCCATCTACTGCAGTGCCAAGATAGCACCCCACCCCAGCCTGTGTCCCACACCTCGGGAGACAGGGTGACCCTGTCGATAGGGGACACATCCCCCTCAGCTGACACAGCGGGGTGGTACTTTGGGCCAAAGTACACACACCTAATATTTTATGCTGCAATCTCAGTCCTCGAGCTTAGACTGTGTTTGGGGATAGGAACTTTTGCGAGGAGGTTAGGTCAAAGTGAGGGCTGGAGGACTGGCCAGATCTATCAAGATTGTCCTGAAGGAAAGGAGGTTAGCACAGGCTGTCAGAGAGACAGTCCTATGAGGACATGGCATCTCTTCTGAGGGAAGCAGCCGTGCTCATGTCTTGACGCCAGACTTCCAGCTCACATCTGCAAGGATTCCAGCCATCTTGCTAGAGTGGCCTGAGCTGACTCAGCCAGAATGCTCCTGCCATTAGTGATGCTTTCTGTCTGCTAACCCTTGTCCATTAAGTGGGCAGGAGCAGGGAGCGCCCTCCTGAGACCCAAACTTGCAGTGGCCTTTTCTTTGGGGGAGCTGGGCTCCCTTCTCTGTTCATCCTCACTTGGAGTTGACTTTTACACTTGCTACCAGGATCCCTCAATGCAGAGGTACCTTTGTGGAGTCCCAGTCCCCAACCTCATACCCTGGTTTAACAATCATTCACAGATATTCCTTAACAGCCTCGCTTGCTATCTGGGTATTGCTTCTTTAAAACTCAACTGCTTTGGAAGGACCAAAGATAGTGTCAGAGGAGTGTACATGGAACATTCAGCCTTCTGGCCTTCCCTTGCTGCTGCAGGGGCATGGCTGTATATTTTGTAGAGAATGATTCAGTACTTTTGGGTTGATCTCCTTATGGCACTTGGTCGAGTCTGGTGATGGGGTTGGGTTTATCAGCCTCTAAGAGTTGAGGGCAAAGGATGACTTCTATTTTCTGTCCAGCTTCAGGAGGATTCAGGGAGGAGGGACTTGGAGTTCCAGGTTTCAAAACCCATAGCCCGGATGAGACATTTTGCCTTCTGTTTCTATGCTGTACTAAGAAGAAAGTGAGGAAACTCAGAAAGAAGAGACTGTCATCCACAAGGTTGGGGGCTCTGTAGCATAGAGTGACTTAGGTTCTAGAGGAGATCTGGTGGAGGGCGATCCTGGTTAGTTTTAACCAGGTTAGCTTTAACTTGGCACAGCTTAGAGTCATCTGAGAGGAAAGCCTTAAGACTAAGGAATTGCTTAGATCAGATAGGCCTGTGGCCATGTCTATAGGGGAACATCTTGATTGATCATGGATGCAGGAGGGCTCAGTCCACTATGGGCAGCACCTATGCAGATGGCCCTGGGCTATATAAGAAGACTAGCTAAATAGGGGTCAGTGAGGGAGCCGGGAAAGACGTTCCTGCTTGAGTTCCTGCCCCGACTTTTCTCAGTGATAGAACGATGACTTGGAAGTGGAAACCAAATAAACACTTCCTTCCAACGAACAGCTTTTGGTCAGAGTGTTGCATCATAGCAAAAAAAATAAAACTAGAACAAAAATGGATTCCAAGGAAAGGACCCAAGGAAAAAGTAGAGAAAAGACAATGAGGGGTCAGCAAGGTGAGCCAGGGGCCCGAGTGAGGACCAGCTCCCCCGGTGTTGTGCATATATGTGCCAAGAGTGTTATCCTGCAGTCCAATGACTGTGTGGCAAACTGGGCAGATTTGGAGGGACCAGAGCTATAATCAGTACGAAGTTAGGGAGCAGGGTGTATCACATTCTAGGGGAAGAGGTGAATGTGTCAATGGATCCATTGGGTCTGGTTCCAAATGCTGTTACAGGAACAGCATGAAGAGGAACAGTCAGGTCTAGGGGACTGGCTCTGGAGGGTGAGCCAGCAGGAAAAGAAAAGAGCGGATGCTCTGTGCTGAGGCATGGAGCCATGGGAATGATATGCACTGGAAGCCAGCTGAGAGAGTGGTTGCCGTACTTCCTGGGGGTGGGGTCTGGGATTTATGCTAGAGGAGATAGCTGGAAGGCCAGCACTGTCCTTGGCTGTGACACACCATCTGGCTTCACACCAGTTTTCCCTGCTGAGGGATTATGGCTTGATTATTTGGAGATGTCCATGACACCAAGCTTGGGAGCTCCTTGGGCAGAACAGGCTCTACATAGGCGTGCAAGGTACAAATGCCAGTGTTTTCAGGCTTCAGGATGGTATGGCATCAAGCACAATCCAGTCAAGCCCTATGTCTGTTGCAAGGGCTGTTAGGATCAGAGCCTGGGCCTTGGCAGTCCTAGCAAACTGGGCTTGGCCTCTTACCCTCGAAAGATCAATTAAAGAGAAGTTCTGAGTTCAATTCCCAGCAACCACATGGTGACTCACAACCATCTGTAATGGGGTCTGATGTCCTCTTCTGGTGTGTCTGAAAGGAACAATGGTGGACTCATATACATTAAATAAATAAATCTTTGAGAGAGAGAGAGAGAGAGAGAGAGAGAGA
>JADRCD010107806.1:0-11506 GCA_019843815.1 Montemys delectorum
CAGAGTTTCACTTAGAATCCGATCCCACACTCCTGCTACGTGTATGACCTCCCCTTAGTTACCTGGGTATAGAGGAAGCAAGAAACAGACAGATTTCAGTCTTTATAACTGCAATGACTGGAAATGGCTTATCATCAACAGAGAAACATGTAACAGGAGTCAGGGAGGCATGCTGCATTCCAGAAGGAAGATGCTGAAGTCATGGACATATTAATTTCAAGGTGCCTGCAGGATCTCCAGGTGGAGGGCTCCAGCAGACAGTTGGAAAAGCCACAGTCCATGACAGACTGTTGATCTCTGTTACAGAAATGACAGCTTCAGAGCCTTTCTGAAAAGTTTAAACTGGGGTTTGACAGGAGTCACAGTGTTTCTCAAAGAGAAAGAACTCTGAAGCATTCAGCTGTGGAGGACAAGCCATAAGGGAGGAAGAGAAAGAGAGGAAGGCTGAGAAGGGGAGACTCACGGGAGTATGTGTTTGACCAGTTGAGGGCCAGGCAGCAGCTGTGTCAGATTTCCGTGCTAGAGCCTTTCCTAGAGAGTCCCTGGGTGGATGGCTTCTTTGTCCAACTGCATCTCGCCTCTACATTCTTTCCTCTATTTCCTTTTCTAGTCCCAGAGCGCCTGCATAGGGAAGGCTGTGTAGAGGACAAAAGTCTGGCTGTGGTTTTCTCACTGCACTGTACTAGGAGGCTGGCCAGTAAGGAACAGTGAAGCTGAAAAGTGGTAAGGCTCTGGCTGCGCTTTGGGATTCGCACATCAGTATTGCTGCGTTGACAGACTGCCTGAGAGAAGCTGAAGGGATATGTGTTCTGCATGTCTGGAATTTATTCCTTTGGCTTTGTAAGATGTGATGCTGCATAATAGTCACGAAGAAATAATTTTGATCCTCTGACTGTCTTGGGAAAGTTCCAGAAAGGCATATGGCCATAAGTTTCTGGACCCGTGTAAAGGAGCCGTCTGGAGCCGTCCCTCAGGGGCTGCCTTCGAAGGTTTGCTCGCGCTTCCGGACTGATGCTTCTCACCTTTGTTTCTTCCTGTTTTCACTTAGGCCTTAAAAGGAGTAAGTGTATTCAGTTGAAAAGATGGAAAATGTTAATGTGAGAGCAAGTCATCGTTACGATACATATTAGTTTCTCACCTCTGAGGCAGTACACAAAGGCTGTGTCTGGATATTAACCAGCTGGGACTAGAGAAAGAGAGGTCTGGAGGGTTCTAGGGACACACTGTGAAACTCACAGTTTTCACATGCAGGAGCCCAGCATCCTCACAAGTTGACAGAAAGTGATTATTGTACAAAACATCTTCCTAAGAATGATAAAATTGCTTAGATATACTGTGACTAACTGCTCTGTATCTATGATCCTAAATTTCAAGTATATTGGAGGAGTTATTCAGTTTTTTTCCTAGAATTGATTTCTATCTATGGTGGTTTAAAAGAGAATAGCCCCCAAAGGCTCATATATTTGAATGCTTGGCACCTGTTTTAGGAAGGATTAGGAGGTATGGCCTTGTTGGAGGAGGTGTGTCACTGGAGATAGGCTTTGAGGTTTCAAAAACCCAGACTCTCTGCCTCCATCTTCAAATAAGATGTGAGCTTTTAGCTACAGTTACAGCGCCATACCTGCCTGGCTGCTTCCATGTTCCCACCATGATTTTCAGGGTTACCTCTGAACTTTGAGTAAGCTCTCAACTAAATGTCTTCTTTGTAAGCTTCCTTGGTCATGGCAACGAACAGTAACTAGGAAACTATGTATAGTTTACTTTAAAATACCTGAAGCAGAAGGATCACATGAGTCTACCAGTTTCATATCAAGCTGAGAAGCATGGCAAAACCTTTTTAAAATAATAATAAACATAAAAGTCTGGTGTAGTGATGCATGCCTGTAATCCCCAGAACTCGGGAGGTAGAGGCAATAGAGTGAGGACTTCAGAGTCAGCCTGGGCTGTAGAGAAAGCTTCCATCTCAGAGCAGCAGACCATTTAACGCTGAGGACATGGCACAGCCTCTAAGAGAATGTGATGCTCTCACAGAGAAGCCATGCCAGGTAAATCTCAACCCCCTGCAACTGCAGCCTCACAGAACCTAGTGCCTTCGATTGGCCTCATTTGAATATCGATGTTCACACGAACATACCCACACACAGATGTACTTGTATATATATGTACATTTCATATGTGTGTGTGTGTGTGTGTGAAAAACAAATCTTTTTTAAAAATCAGATCAATCAATTAATTAACTTGTGATAGCACAAATAATCCTAAATTTCCCTTAAGCTTCTAGGTATTGAGTTAGAAAGTAATTTTCTGTTATATATTTTAAACTTCTTTAACACTATTTATTGGATACCTGTTGTTTCTTTCCTTCCTCTCTCTCTCTCTCTCTCTCTCTCTCTCTCTCTCTCTCTCTCTCTCTCTGTCTCTCTCTGTGTGTGTGTGTGTGTGTGTGTGTGTGTGTGTGTGTGTTATAGTATCTAATATGGTAATTTTAAAAACCTCATGAAATACCAGGATCGTATCTCTGGAAACTGTGCTGTCCCCCAAATTGCCTTTTACAATGGGCTCCCAGAAGAATGCTCGTCAAGTGCTCTCCCAGAAGCCAATCCATATTTACTTATTGGTATTTCCTGACTCCTCTTTTTAAAACATTCTTGAGATTCATACTATTTGGAAAAGGAGAGAGAGAGAGGGACTCCCAGAGGTTTCAAGCCTTGGCTTTGGCCTCAATGAGTTTTCCCCTAGGGAAGAACTCAAAAGCATTTTGTAGCTGGAATACTTTTAAAATTTTTTTTCCCTTCAGCTGATGGTCAGCTTTGGATGGACAGACTTTCTTTTCTTATCTCACCAGTCATGACACCATTAAGCCCCCGAAGCAGATGACTGTTGTAGTAATTGAGGGAAAGTAACGGTAAGCAGGCCTTTGCAATGTAAACAGACTGTCGCATGGACAGTTGCAGAGAGTCAGTCTTGGGGAACCTGGCTAGTGCCTCAGAAGTAGTGAGCATTCCACTCTCCAGAGCCTTAAAGCAGTGCTCACCAAGAGAGGGATCAGCAGAAAGACTATGAGCCTATCAAGATCTTAGATGATATTTTGTGACAACGAAATTCCTGAAAATTCCTACCCATGTCTTAGACAACAAGGGAGTGACTCTTGTGGAGGGCAACGAGGACATCCTCAACTGTGACAGACATTTTCTCACCTCAGGAAATCAATAGCTTGGGGAGCTAGAACACCTATAATTAATGGCCAAAAAAGCCACACCAGGTCAGGGCCTTCTGGGCCATTTGTTCCACAAAACAGTGGAAGGCTGAATCAGAAGAGAATTTTGGTATAGGTGAAAGTGTAGGAAAAAGGAAGCAGTCAGACTTCTAGTAGAGCAGGAGTGGGCCCCAAGAAAGGGATGTTCCTTTACTGAACTGAAGTATGGGGGCAGGATGAGCTGGTCAGGCCATTTGCTCCATCCACCAGGCATTAATATATCTCTCCATTCCTGGCCTACATTAGAGTTTGAGGCACACCTTCCAGAGCCAATGATTCCAGCAGCTCTGCTTATTAAAGTTGCGGTGCAAAGGAGAAAATAAAAACTAAGCAGCCAGAGCAGGAACCAGAGCCCCTGAACACTTTGGTATTTCTGCCCTCTGAACCAAAGGCAGTTCCAGGTTCTACCAAGACAGAACTGGCTGTCAAGGACAAGATGCTAGATACTGAATGGTTCATCTCTGAGGCCCCTGCCCACACACTGCCTGACCAGTTTCGTTTCTTTCTTCTGTCTTCAGAAGGGTGTGTATTCTGCCCATCAGTGGCTTTCTTCACACTAAGTCCCCTATTTTACATACTTAGGCGAGGTTTCTTTTTCTTCATTAAGTTTGGTACAAATAAAGAAGAGAATAGAGAAGGATGAGAGAGGGGCTCTGACTGACCTTATCTGGGTCTGAGAGTCCCTTCCTACATACTCAATAAACGATCGCTGGGGAGGAGTGGGGCTTGAGTTTGCCTTGTAACTTGTGCATTTGCGTGTGTGTACCTGTGTTTGGAAGAGGCCCCTGCTTGGCTCAACGCTGAGCTGCTGTCCTTTACATAGCATTCTGAATTTTAATTTTGCATTGAACCACACAAATTATGTAGCTAGCCTTGAATTAAGTAGTAGCTCAGCTCAGCGATCCCTAACAGAGGAGGGGCACTTGGGACAGGAAAATAGTTCCCAAGAGCACTAGAGGTGATGACCTGTAACAACTTGTACAGAACAGAAAGGCCACGGACAAAGAAGCCACGAAGTTACCGTCCTTGAACAATCTCACAGTCTAGAACGGCAGATTTATTTTCTTTTCAAAATTTCCATTTTCTAATCCCTGCAAATTCAAATTTGAGCTTCAGAAAGAATGGAAACCTCCAACTGCCATAGGAAAATGGTAAATAGGAAAAGAAAAAAATCACAGAGAGCAATTTTATAAATATCTATGTATGACAATAGGTGGGATTAAGAATTTTCACAACAAAGAGACTCCAATAGAGTTACCCTAAACTATTGAAAAGATTCTTTCTAACAAGGTCCATAAAGGAGAACCAATCACGCCCTAAAATGGCACTGATGGCTCTGCAGGGATTCTATGAATTTGTATAAATCTCGAAAAGAAGTTCAGCAAAAAGAAAAGGAGGATCTGGGTGGGAGGAAGGAGGCAAGCTGACTATGTTCAATTTTTCTAAGCACAATGAGGTTCTCCACAGAGGCAGCCAGTAGCAACTGTAAAATGGAGGGTAAGCCATATTTAGAGCAATAAATTTTATGAAATGTTAATCGGGTTTACTCTTAGAACTCCCTTTTTCATTATTACATTTAATACCAAACACTAAAAAATTAATCAGGAAATTCCATCTGGCCAACAATTTCAATTTATGAAATTCCTTTTCCTGCAGAAGATTAAAACCGATCCCTCGGAGTAAATTGAACATTCCAAGACAGCCCCAAACAGCCTGAACAAAGACCCCAGAGCATCATTTTCTTTTTTATTGGAACATCTTTGAGTCACTTGTAATCTATAAATAAACTTGCATTTTACAGAAATTCCTCTACAAAAAGCGATACCATGCTTGGAATTCAACATGTGAGACTATTTTTAAAAAGTGTTTTGATTTTTAAAAAGCTAATTATGGGCCCTGCATAACACAGGGGTTATAACTTGCTTACTACAAGTTTTGTATTGTATTCACAACTCTTTAAAATAATTCTTTTATTTCCACACCTTATTTTAAGTGCAAGTCAAGGTTAATTAAGTATGTTAAATAAGTAGTTAGTATCTTATCTTGAGAGAGAGAGAGAGAGAGAGAGAGAGAGAGAGAAAGAGAGATCTATTTTTAAATCTCTTGGGCTTCCCAAGAACTATTACAATACAAGAAATTATTTAGTAATAAAATAAAATATTTTTGACAAAAATCCTTGAATAAAAGAAAAGGGCATAAGGAATCTGGGGAGGGGAGCAATGTTTACCTCTCCAGAAAGACATGTTCAAATACAAATATATAAAAAGTGACATTAGAAATACTAAACACTGGGCCTAGATATATTTGGTCAAACTATTGACTGATTTTTGTATCAAAAGGGAAGTGCCATTGGTGTAAAGTAGAGCCCGTGCGAGGTTCCACTGCAGTCATCGCTGTATAGAAAAAGGCACAGATTATACAACTTAGAATTTTAATATTTTGAAATTACAGGCTTCAGGAAAAAGTGTGAACTGCTCTTCTAACAGCATGTGGCCTAAAACTGCAGGAAGAGAGAAAGTAATTCAAGGAAGGAATTTATTTCTGCCTCCATCTTAATTGACAAGGATTAAATGTCCAGATAGAATCAGGTTTTTGCCCCAGAAAGAAAAAAGAATTCTGAGCAGTTTTCTTCAAAGAAATCCTCTGCAGCGAAACAGACGAAACAGACGCCAGCAGCAGTAACCAGAGGCAGAAGAGCCTCAGATACTCAACTCTCGTAACAGAAACTAATTGATTTTCTGTAATTTGGCCTGTCTTGCCAAATTACATTCCAGACAGAGTGAAAATTACCACTTCCAAGCTTGCTGTTTCTTGACAATTGAAAATGAGTAACAATATTTTTTCAAAGAAGAAAAAGGAAACACAACAATAGATTTCTATGGTGCTATACAAATCTAACCAAAGCACATCCTCCAAGTTCTTTTTTAACTTCAAGAAGGATTTCTGTTAACATACACTGCACAATGGATTTGATAAAAGGGGTCTTATCACTCCGAAATAAGTGATACTTCACGTATTCATGCATCTGTGTTAGATAAGCTTAGCAGAAGTTTTTAGAAGAAAATATAAAGAAGGAAAATGGATACCAACATAAAAATACTTATGTTCTTCCCTGAGATGAGAGCCCAACTGGAGGCATTGTCGGTGCCATAGAGAACCACTGTCCTGGGAACTGCAAGCGTCCTAGAGATCCACCATTTTAGGATACAAGTGTTATAGGGAGATTGTCTGAAATAATGCTTTCCTTAGAAAACTAAGCAGGGCAAACCTTTTCTTTTCTAAACTCTACACTCTTCACTCTTCATTTTGACATCTGTGATGGTCGCTCAACTCTGACAGATTGTGAAGTGTCAAACTGGGATACATAAATCACAGTACCATTGCTTGAGATTGTATGAGTCCCACTATGATAAGTAAAAGATAATAATGTTATTTAATAAATCTGTATAAACTTTTTTAAAAAACATGGGCTATGCATCAATGTAAAATATTCTTCAGAGGAATCATAGCCATACATTACAGCAACCATAACAAAGAAAACAACTTTACAGAAAGAACACAAATAAATATTAGACTAAAATGTGACTACTATTTGCCAGAGTGATTATCTATATATTTTTACTTCAGTTTGTTGCTCGGAATCCACAGTATTCAGTTCCGTCCTTAACACGATTTCTTTTCATTTTTACTATACATGGAGAGGAGTGAACACACCTTTTAGTAGCAAAACTGATCTAAATGTTTGAACAATATCAATCTGAAACCACTCTTGGGCCATCATTCAATCTTGTTGTTGAATCAGACTCTAGAGTCACACTCCAAGGAGACACAAATAATGTCTGTACTCCTGTATCACTTCTTAATTCATCAATCACTGGGAACTTTCCCCCTTTTCTTCCCTCACTCTGCATTTATCTCAGTAATTCTATCTTTTCAATGCTACTTGGTTTTAATTCAAACCAGCACTTCTTCATGAAACACAATGTTGCCTCTCAATAGCTGTCTATTAAACTGTGGTGAACCTGAAGGCTCAGCCACCAAGATTTCAGGTCTATTGTTTTGGGTAGCTCATTCATTCTTAGTTCAAGGGCAGCCCAGATAGAAGTGCCAGTTCAGATATACACAAGTAACGACACCCAATTATCTGGCAAGATGTGTGAGATAAGCTGTTCTGTTCCCTTCTGTAACACCACCTGGTAGAATGTGGGGTATTTCCCCCTCGATGATGGAAGGAGAGTTGATTCACTAGGAGAAAGGTCCCATCAAAGTTCATGTGTCCCGGTAAGGCTGTGTGTACTTGTGCCTGGACATGTGTACATGTATTATATATGTTATTGACAGAGGTCAATGCTGAGCCTCTCTTCAGTCACTCTTCACCTTAAGTTTCGAGGGATAGTCTCTCCCCTGAAACTGTATAGAGAGATGGCCCTATCTGTGTTTGTCTCTTTAGTTCTGGGTTACAGCTGCACAACACAGCACTTAGCTTTTTACATGGGTGCTAGGGTTTCGAGCTCAGATCCCCATGCTTGGGCAGGCAGCACTTCACCAACTGAGCCATCTCCCCAACCTTCTCTGTGGAGTGGTTCTTTAATGATATACATTTATTCATCATCATTCTTTGGCTCCAAAATAAGAGAACCAGCTGACATATAAAAATATCTGTTTTGAAACTAAATAGCCACTGGTTATTATTTTTGCATTATGTTTTGAATGAAAGTAGAGCTTAGAAGTGTGTGTGTGTGTGTGTGTGTGTGTGTGTGTACACATGCACACAAACTCTCTAGCTCTGATGGCTAGAATACTCAATTCCAAAGCACAAAAATAGAAAGCATTTTTAGTTCCTTGCAGGGCTTTGATCACATGCAAACCACAGCTTGCAGAAACATGGAGTTTAATGTTTTCTAGCTCTCGGTACTTGCAACTCAGGATTATCTTCCTTCCAGCAAGAGGTGAGTCAAAGGGATACATGCAGGTAGAACTTTTGCTGAGACACTATTCCTGTTTCTTGCCTGGGTCCAGTCATATTTTTAGATCAGCAAGCTATTCCTTGAAATCAGATAGAAGATCACAAAAATATTATAGTTCCTAGGCCAAGCCTAATAAGGGTGTGCTGGCCTCACCTTCCCATCTGACATTTCATCTCCACAAAGGCCCTGAGCAGGGTGTTCTATTTCCTTACATTGGGAATGAAGAAAGGGTTATAGATTTCTTTGCCCCACAGCAATCTTCTAGAGAAAGTGATTGTTCCTTCCACATCAGTATTTTATCAGAAGCAAGACTTTAATGGAAAAATAAAAAGAAATGAATCCTGTTCTCCCAACTGCTCAGCAGGCATGGAGTCCCCGTCTTTGTTTTCCCCGAGTGGTACTTCTCTGGATCTTAAAGTGTAGGGTTTTCTAAGAAGAAATTTTGTATTTAAAGAATGCTTTTTTTCAAAGACATGAACTACCTTTGTTCCAGTGTTTTTACTACATGCAGATGATCTTGTCAAGTTTTGTCACATGCCCGTCATCGTAAATAACTTTTCTTTTTATAGGGAATTTGAATTAACTTTACTACCAACCCTTCCTATCCACATGGCTGAAATTTCAACACTGGGCTTCTTTCCATAGCCAAAACGACAAATATAAAATATTAGGCAACAGAGAGATCAAACTCATTACTGTATTAAGAAACGCAGTGACAACTCCCATCCAGCTTTGGTAGACTACAATGGCTATTTTATATATTCATCTGCTATGTATTTTTAAAGCATTGCCTTTGTTTCCACAGGACAAATGTAGTTAATTAAAGAAAAAGATTAGTTCACACGGTTTTAAGATTTGCACATATATTCAAATAGATTTTGAGATACAGTGCCACGATAGCAGAAGCTATCTTTTTTATTTTACTTGGAATTATAATGTTGCAATTAAAGTTGCTTGCTTCTTCTTAAAAAGCAGGGACTTTGTGCCACTTGTATTGTTCCCCTTGCACTGTAGCACATGGTGCTGAAGAAGTCACAAAATGCCTTTTCCATATCACTTCCTCCATTGTGCCCTAGGAAAATGACAGATAGTGGGAAGGGTCACAATTAAACACAATCTAAATGGGAGGTGGGATTCATGCTCAGAAATCAATGTGTTTATATATAGATAAAGATGTTGAGTCAAATACAGAGGTAAGCCAGCTCATTCCAACTCTGGCCATTCAAGACTTGGAAAAGGACTAACCCAAACCAAGCATGTTATTTACGACATACTTCCTAACTAGTCTCATTTATAACTGAAAATCAGCTCTGGCTCAAACATCTGTTTTTTAATTGATCGAATAATGTTGGGGAGGGAAGAGCTGAGGCATGCTCCTTGAAAAAATATGGTTAGAAACTCTGTCCCACTACCTCCTGAGTGCCTTGAAAATGAAAATCTCTGTGTCTTCCAGAAGACAGCCACCTTGTTGTGGATCCAAAATAGCTCTCTCAGCCAGAGAGCTGTCTGTCAGTAAGAGTTCTGATGGGTACATATTTGGCATTCAGAAAGAAGGCAAGAAATGGTCTCACGAAAGAAGATTTGGTAGAACTGCCCTCCCTGAGGAGCAGGGGGAATCTGGAAACAGCGCCTCTCCTAGACACCACCAAGAGACTAAGAGGCATTTTTGGAAATAAGAGATAATTTTGATAGAGAACAAAGCCAGAAAAGGGGGTGGAAAGTCCCTACTTCCACCACTAACTTTTTATAGGCCTTTGAGAGGCCATGATTAGACATAAATGTACCAAGCTGGAAGGTTCCCATTTGTTCAAGAAAGCAAATCCATTTACATGCATAGGATTTTCTCTCCCTCTAGTGGTGGGGTGGAGGCCTTTGAAGACGGAGAGCATGTGATTGCATAATACTGCCTTAGAAATCAGGCCGGGTTTCCACTGCAGCATCCTTTGTACAAAAAATAGGCTATTCTTTGGGTGTCCTCACATCCTCTACAGTGATTTCGAAACCTCTTCTGATACTCCCTGTGAGGTAGTGAAGTGTCTCCTAACTATGTTCCAGGGTGAGGTAGCAGTTGGTCTTTCCTTTCTCCTCTGTAGCCCTGTTAAAGGTGAAATCACACTGCGTTCCCAAGCAGTTTTACTGACCAGAGACCTACTTGAGGAGCTAAAGGAGAAGGAAAAGCAAACCCATATACAGCTAATGTAGAAAACATGGGGACTCAGAAGAGAGACACCCATGTATCAAGGACCCATAGAATGAAAGGAACCAATTAGAGATACATTTTGAAACATTTCCACCTTTGTGTTCCACTCACTTTCATTTTCTTCTTTAGTTATATGAAAGTATTTCTGCTATAGCAATTCAGATTACTCATGGGAAGTAGATAAAAAATATAGAATAGGTAAATGACAATCACTTTTAGACATTATTTTTATATGTATGTACGAGAGAGACATGGTGGGGGAGTGCTGTGTTTTGTGCCTGTAGAAATCCAAAGACAGTGTCAGAGCTTCTGGAGTTGGAGTTACAGACAGTTATGACTCACTGGACATGAGTGCTGGGAACAAAAACCTTGGGTCCTCTGAAAGAGCTGAAGTGCTCTTAACCGCTGAGTTATCTCTCCAGCCCAGTTTACAGTTTATCTTTCCAAATGGAAGGACCATATTACATAACACCATAACATCTTCTAAATATTAATGGAAACATCATAAACTGTAGCTGCCTAATCTGTAGGTTAGTGATCAATAACTGAAACACATCAGTGTGAAATATGGAGAGCACACATCTATTCTTTCTCTATAATTGGGCATCAGTGACTTCCAGTGGATTGCTCCTGTTGGAAATCTCCAAGGCAACCAAGCACCTACATTTCCACAGAGAATACGTTCCTTTTCTGGCTTCCTTACCTTACACTACACACATAAATCAGAATCTCCCCACGTTATCCCCAACTATCAGGTCCCTCAAATCTCATCTTATACACCTCCCAGAAATAGATGTTTAACTTTACCCTTCATCACTACCCCAATTTGTTATCTCTTTTCTAAAGAACATACTCTCTGAACAGCCCCCACTTGTCAAACACATTCACCACACTATACCACTTCAAATATTCTCAAGGTGCCTACTCTGTACTCTGGAAATACTTGGAAATACTGTGGTGAATACCAGACAAGGATCCATTGAAATCAAAGATAGCTGTTAGGTAGTACACGAACAGTTAAAATCGGAGGATGAAAGTGAGGACTATTGTAGACTAAGTTTTCAAATTAAAAAAAAAAAAAAA